>JASTWP010002101.1:0-50693 GCA_030770255.1 Temnothorax ravouxi | reverse complement strand
CGATACCAGAAATAATTATGATTTTTTGAAATAAATTATATATGTATATATAGATGTTTTATTTTCTTTTCCCACATACTTTGTAGTATAATATAGATGTTTTAGCTGTTTCATAACGGTTTAATAGCTGTTTTAACTGTTTCATAGCTGTTCAAGAGCTGTTTTAGCTGTTTCATAGCGGTTCAATAGCTGTTTTTAGCTGTTTCATAGCGGTTCAATAGCTGTTTTATAGCTGTTTTTAGCTGTTTGATAGCTGTTCAATAGCTGTTTCACAGCTGTTTTTAGCTGTTTTTAGCTGTTTCATAGCGGTTCCATAGCTGTTTTTTAGCTGTTTCATAGCTGTTTTACAGCTGTTTTTAGCTGTTTAATAGCTGTTCAAGAGCTGTTTGATGGCTGTTTTTAGTTGTTTTATAGCGGTTCAATAGTTGTTTTTAGCTGTTCAATAGCTGTTTTTAGCTGTTTAAAGAAGTTCAATAGCAGTTTTACAGATCAAATCACCGAAAGTCAATGGCGCGATGTCGTTTTCAAGAACATACGTGCCTCGCGGTGACTTCATCGCACACGTGCAAAACTGCCCAACGCAGATTTTTCGGCATGCACAATTGTATGGATGCTGAGATCATTGTGAAATTAGATATGATAAACAAACGATGTGACAATAGTGAGATGTGGAAGGATGAATTTGAAGGTACGCTCAGTAGTCGAGAATTGGAAGTAAGAGTCGGTTGGCGTGCTTGATCATGTTTGGACGTGTTTGTCTTGTCGAAAAAATTATTTTCTTAATGCTAATTTTTTCTTTTTTTTCGAAATTCTTCTCTATTATTTGCTCTTCCACTTTCTCTCTTTTACCATTATCCCTCTTATCGTTTTTTTCATGCTGCTTCTCAGTTATCGCGTTACCCAGATATCGACTCTCAAAATTATTTTGAGATCAATTTCACTCCTCTGATAATTTCGAGAGTCGATATCTGCAAATAAGCGAGATATTTATAAATCAATTTGAAAGAAAAAAATATGGGTAACGCGATAACTGAGAAACAGCATGAAAAAAACGATAAAAGGGATAGTGGTAAAAGAGAGAAAGTGGAAGAGCAAATAATAGAGAAGAAGAATTGTGAAAAAAAAGAAAAAATTAGAAAAGATCGCAGGTTAGTACACTATTACTTAAGTTGCTTAATTTTCATAAATTGTAATTGTTGATATCGTGCGCGACAACGCAAATCTGTTGATCCTGTTCAGGCAGGACGGCACCAATCTGCGACACGTGTACGACGATCACGTGAACATCGATATGCCGTACGACGAGTTTCGCGCCTTTTGTCGCGAGTGTTGGCGACGCACCTACGGTTTCGCCGTGATAGACAAGGACAGCGCGCTGCGAGGCGGACGGTACAGACGGGGCTTCCACGACTTCGCCGTGCTGTAGAGCCGATCAGTGCACCTCGTCGAACGACGCGAGTATGAGCGCGATCGCGGAAGAGAGGACCGCGCGAGAGATAGCCAAAACGCGCGCCTCGATTCGCAGGAAGTACGCCGCTCTCAAAGCCGGAAAAATGGAGAGCGAGATCGCTCTGGAAAAGAGGTACGAACCTATCGTCAAACCTTTGAAACGGCTCGCCGACGACGCGGAACGCGCGAGTAGAGGGTCGAGCAAGATTCACGACGACGGCGGTAGCTTTGCGTTCGCGAAAAAAATGAAAGCGACGAAGAGAGCGATGAAGAACAGCGAGAACGACGACGACGTCGACGACGATGCTGGCGCCGATCTGGAGCGCGATTACGGGGAGGACGACGACGACGTGTTCACGCCGATCAGGACAACGACGACCGCGGAAAAAAGAAGAGAATCGCGTCCGGCGCGGTTGAGTTTGGCTCCCGCGACGACGACGACCATGACGAGCTCCACGCCGATCCGCGCCGATTCGGTCCAGTTTTTACCCCGTAAACGCGGAATCGTTTTGAAAACGACGACTCCACCTCCCACGTTGGAGACGTCCGTCAGGGAATCTTTGAGCACGGCGGAAGGTCGCGACGCTCTGAGTAGCCAACTAGGACCGTTAGGACGGGAATACGTGAGCGCTCTTCTGAGCGGTGACAAAAATAAGGAGATAGACCACGTCTACGGGGTGTATCTCGGCGAGAACGGCACGATGCTGGGTAACAAGCGATTCGACGTGAACTCGGATGACTCCATAGTCGTCGACGGTGTACGGTACAAGGGCACGCGCGGCCTGTACGAGTTGATCTTCATGCGATTCCCCGACGCTGAAATCTACACGGACAAGGACAAATTAGCGTACAGGAGTATACTTTTCGCCACCAACGCTCACAAACGCGACAGCAGCGCCGACAAACCTGTCAAGGGCAACAGGAGTAAGAAGTACCTAAACATAATAGCACCGCTTGTAAACCTGTCTCAAAGAGCTGGAATTACGAAGGGTACCGGACTACCGTCGGCCGTGCGACTGACCGACAACGCTGTCGATTACGTTCACTGGGACGATCCCAACAAGCTGGTCGATAGACTTTGACTGTTGGACGCCTCTCGTCGAGCCGGCAACGACGCTCACGACAACGAAATCCTGTCGATAATCGAGGAACTTCGCGAGACCGGTTTCGTCATAAATTGATCGGTCGCGTCGATCGCGACGGCAATGCGAGTCGCGCGCTCGCCAGCGCGATGTCCGTGAACAAGTTCGGCATGTCTCTGACGAATCGGGGCAGCGGTGACGGAGTCGACGGTTCGTCCGCGGCGAGACTGCGCTCGTCGATCGAGTCTCTGCGCAATTACACGCGCAACAACGCGCTCTTCGCGAGCGAGGATTTTTACGACGCGAGGGAGCGCAAGATACGAAGAGTAGCCGCGCCGGAGATCAGCACCGACGCGACGAACAGGAGTTACGTCGATCTTGGGATCGGACATGCTAAGTTCGAGGTGAAGAGAGAGATGAGAAGTGAGATAGCGAGGGTGAGAGACGCGGCGCTCCTCATTCGTTCGAACTCTTACGAAGCGGATCGGCACATGATATGACACGTAGCCGCGCCGGAAATCGGCACCGACGCTGCGAACAAGACCTACGTAGATGGCGCGATTGGACGACTCAAGAAAGTCGTGACCAACGAGATCGAGAAGAAGAAAAACGCGAACGAAGAATTGAGAGGCGGAATCGCGACGTTGAACGAGGACGCGCTCCGTTTGAACGAGGAATCCTACGACGCGAGGGAGCACAAGATACGGCGCGTAGCCGCGCCGGAAGTCGGCACCGACGCGACGAACAAGAGCTACGTAGAGGGCGCGATCGGGGAGCTCAAAAGCGTTTTGATCGAAGAGATCAAGAATAACAACGCGATCGGGGAATTGAGAGACAAAATCGCGACGCTGGGAAACGTCGCGCTACGTTTGAATGCTCAGGATTCCTACGACGCGTGGGAGCGCAAGATACGACGCGTAGACGCGCCGGAGATCGGCACCGACGCGGCCAACAGAAGCTTCGTCGAGGTAGCGGTCGCGGAACTCAGAAAAGCTCTAAGTGACGCGATAAAAGAATTCAGAGACCGGTTCGCAACTGTGAAAACTGCCGTGGAGAAGCGGGAGATTGAAATCATCGCAATTAAGACTGTTTTAAAACTTCTCAAACAATGAACGTGGAAAAACGCAGACTTGTGAAAGAATTGCACGCGCCGGCGCGAAAAAACTTTCCTCGCCGCCGCGTCGTGGTGCGCGGCTACGACGACCTGTGGCAGGCCGACGTGGTCAAGATGCATCCCTATTCGCGCGCAAACGCGGGTCACAATTACATTCTGACGGTCATCGACGTGCTGAGCAAGTACGCCTGGGCGATCCCGCTCAAGAGTAAAAGCGGGAAGGAGGCTCTCGGAAAGATATTTCGCGAGGACGCGCGACACCCTAGGAATCTGCAAACGGATAAAGGAATTCTACAACGCCGACGTGCGCAGAGTTCTCGACGGGCGCAAAGTGAATCACTACTCCACGTATTCGGTGATGAAAGCGTCGGTGGTGGAGAGATTCAACCGCACGTTGAAAAACGACATGTGGAAGCTCTTCACGCTCCAGGAATCGTACAGATGAATAGACTCGCTGCCGCGCCTTTTGTCGAATTACAATCGTCGCAGACACAGAACGATCCGAGCGCGACCGGCGGACGTGACCCCCACCGTCGCCGAAAAATTGCTGCGCACGGTGTACAGTCGCGCGAAGATAGCCGCGCCGGGGAGATTTCGAGTCGACGATCCGGTGCGCGTGAGCAAATTCAAAACGATCTTCGAAAAAGGCTACACTCCCAATTGGACCACCGAGATCTTTCGCATAGCCAAAGTACAAAGGACCAATCCCGTTACGTATCTGTTGAAAGACGTTCGCGGAGAAGCGATAGCCGGAGGATTCTACGAACACGAGTTGCTACGCGTCTCCAATCCCGACGTCTATCTCGTGGAAAAAGTTCTGCGCAAGCGGGGCAATCGCGCGTACGTGAAGTGGCTGGGGATGGACAGTTCGCACAATTCGTGGATAGATAAAGCATCTGTGTTGTAAAAAAATACTTAGACATTCGCATAGACACGCGCAACGCGTACTTTATATATTCGTTTAAACTCTTACGAAGCGGATCACCGATAACCAATAGTTTTAGAACTAATTGTAAGAGCACGGTAGTAGATTTTTATGTATAAAGATGTTTTTTTCTCCGGGTTAATGTAAAATTGCATACACAATAAAACACGTATAATTCAAAAGATTTTTATTGAAAGTAAAACAGCTCCATGAAGTTCAATGTTTGCAACGCTAGCGAAATCTTCACTGAAATTTATATATAGCAACATCTTTAATTAACAATAGTAAATGAAAAGACCCCGCACACATCACAGGGAAAATTGGCCATCCGTCGAATTTGCTGAAATTTTAGTATGATGTAGTTCATGTCGTCCTGATTAAAAGTCATAATGGGCCCGAGGTCAAAGAATGGACAGTTTCCGAGATACGGGAGGTCAAAGGTCCATAATAGTACCTTATTCGAAAATTCTATTCTTTGTGTATATCCGCACGTGAGCAGTGTTGTTGTGTGCGTATGTGCCATTCTACGTATGTGTGTGTGTGTGTGTGAGCGTAGCCTGGTTTGATACATGGCAATAGTAATATGGCAATATGGCCACCTACGAAACTAGTGCACGGATCGAGATCAAACTTGACCAGCATGTTCACCGTCGAAAAAGGGTTTTATTTTTATTTAAGCATGCGTACTATGCGTGGCCATATTACCCTCACTGACGTTATATCGCCATCTGATCTCGTACTCTCCGGTGTGACACAATGGCAGAGTTTCAGGATTGATGATAGCTAATAAAGACAAGATCGGTTGGTAATCCAGCCAATGAAGGCAAGTTCGGTTGGTGATCCAGCCAATGAAGGCAAGTTCGGTTGGTGATCCAGCCAATGAAGGCAAGATCAGTTAGTGATCCAGCCAATAAAGGCAAGATCGGTTGGTGATCCAGCCAATGAAGGCAAGATCAGTTGGTAATCCAGCCAATGAAGGCAAGATCGGTTGGTGATCCAGCCAATGAAGGCAAGATCAGTTAGTGATCCAGCCAATGAAGGCAAGATCGGTTGGTGATCCAGCCAATGAAGGCAAGATCAGTTAGTGATCCAGCCAATGAAGGCCTTCGTTATCCGAGCGCTTGTTTAGATTTTTTCTATCGCTCTCTTTCCCAAATATTCGAACAATACTCAAATAATATTAAAATAGTACAAAGAAAAAAAGTCGCCAGAGCCGAAACTCGCCGAAGTAAGATTCGGCTTCAAATAACTAAGCGAGCCGATTCTCGACGACTCGACCTACGAAGCTTACAAATACACATACAAATACACATACATATGTAGAATGGCACATACGCACACAACAACACTGCTCACGTGCGGATATACACAAAGAATAGAATTTTCGAATAAGGTACTATTATGGACCTTTGACCTCCCGTATCTCGGAAACTGTCCATTCTTTGACCTCGGGCCCATTATGACTTTTAATCAGGACGACATGAACTACATCATACTAAAATTTCAGCAAATTCGACGGATGGCCAATTTTCCCTGTGATGTGTGCGGGGTCCTTTGTATAATCTCACAAAATTACAAATCTTAACTGTACCTTAAACTCGAACGTGACACCTTCGTGTTACGTATCTTAATATTTGTATTTGAAATTCATCCTTAACATGTATCTTATTTTTATCCGACCAGCATCGTATCGTATACAACGCATTCGTTTACTTTATTGTTGATAAAAGTTTACACAACAGTTGGTTCGTTTCTTACGCGTTGTTGATTTTTACGATAAAAATTTTATAAAGCGCACAATATTTTTTTGTTTTTTTTTCTTTACAACGGTATTCCGTAATGTCCCCACGGAAGCGTTTCCTCGCTGTCCAACGTCACGTATCGCTTGTCGTCGTGCGGGCTGAGGGCCAGTTTTTGCTCCGACACGGTGTAAACCTCGTGCAACGTCGAGCGTATGCACGACTGGCGAGTCTTCAGCTCGCGCGCGTTCCGCAGGCACGCCACGTAATTCTCGAACGTGATTCTCTTCGCGACTACGTTTTTCTTGACACCTTTTATTCTCTTAGTGTCGTCGCGTCCGAGCACCTTGTAAGCGTACATCTTCGCTCTTAGACCCACGAACTCCGTCATGATCGCGCCGTTGTTCTCGTCCTTCATCAAACCGGGCACCTTCTTGTTGACGCGCGGCATACCGTGCGCGTTGTCCTCCGCGTAATCGCTCGTGTCGAACCAGTCTATGTCGCGCCTCATACGCTCGTACGCGTCTTCGCACTTCAGCGAATAGATCAGACTGTCCGTATCCGTGTAAAGAATTCGACACCGGTCGCGATAGAGCGGCGCCATGTAGTCGTAGTGAAACTCGTAGAGACGCGTCTTGGATATCTCGAGAATGCACATACCCACGTAAACCGGCTTGTTGAATTTTACCTCGAGCCTTCGCAGCTCGATCGCGACCAAATTCTCCGAGAAGACGCTTCTACTGTGAAAGTTCGGCTTAGCGATCATCGCCTCCGCGCCGTATCTCCCGTCCCATCGCGTCACGAGACGCACGTCCACGTGATCGCGCACATTCTCCATCGTCTTGCCGAAGACGGCGTTGTTCATCAGTTTGTACAAATTCCGTTCGAACTCGTTGCTTGCGCGCGTCCTAAGCGCGGTGTTCAGCTCGATGTAGACGCGAAGCCACGGCGATTGGGCGAATCGCAGGACGCGACGAACGCGTCAGACGAATACGTCAGACGCGACGAATGCGTCAGACGCATACCCAGTCGCAGACATTGCTGCAGGTTTCGATGGTGCGTCACGTAGCGCGATTTGTCGTGGAGAGTGGCGAGCAGTTTCTCCTGCCGCTTACCGGGTGGTTTGTCGCGCGTCGGGCACAACGGTAGGTCCGCGTGGGCGTCGTGCAGCTCCCGCGGATACTCGAGATCCACCTTTAGTATGTAACCGACGTCGCCGTTCGCCGGCACGGTCGTCACGTCGAAATTCTCAGGATCGTCGAACCACTGGAAATTCGTGTACGGCAACGACTCGCTCATAGCCCAGCCGTACAGATTGTTCACGTCGTAATACATGAGGTACGCGGTGGGCTGGGACGAGTCGTACGTCGGTACGTGCCTGTTGTTGGCTCGCGCGTACCTGAGCGAACATTGACTGAGGCCGCCGCGTATTCCGCGTTCCACGAACAGCACCATGTCGACGTCGGTGAGCAGCTCGAAACGCACGCCGGTGTACCTCAACATCGCGTCCCACGTGTATCCCGGCAACGAGTAATAATGCGCGGAATCAAGCCCGTAACTCGCCAAACACGCGTCCCGAAAATTTTCATAGATATCCGCCAGAAGAAGCGCGTCGGTCTTGAGATACAGATCGCTGTACTCGCCGAGATCTCGCACGCAAAAACGTCGCCAGACCCTCGCGGCGTGCACGTAGTCGCTCTCGCTCGCGGTCTCGTCCGTCAGGGAGCTGTAAAAGATCTCGCGCGGCGGAAGCTCGGTCTCCCGCAGTTTGTCCGCGCTGTCGACGTACTCGTACGGAAATACCCTTTTGCGGGTGAGCAGATCGAGATCCTCCGCGTTCAAATCCGAATACTCCGAACGCGTTATTCTCAGCTTGTCCTTGTTCAGATAGGAAGCCAAGGTTTCGATGCTCGCCGCTAAAAATTTATACGAGTCCACGAATCGAAGCTTCACGTACCGATCCCATCCCCCCTCCGTCTGCGTCTCCTTGACGGTCTTCGAGAAAGATATGTAACTTTCCTTCGTGAGCGGCAGCAGATCGACCCCGCCCTCGAAGTCGTTCGCGATTTTCTCGACGATGAAGTGCGCGTCGTAACCCGACAGATTGTGAAAGAACACGGGAATCACGTAAACGTTTCTGTAATTCAGATTGCAACGAGAATGCGCCGGACCTCTGTAGCGTCCGGTCAGGTGACAGTGATCCCGCACGCGCTTGTCTTTGGATTGGAACGATTTCCCGCACACGTGACAGTGCATCGCGAGCAGAAATTCGCGCTTTTCGTCCCCCGTAAGTTCTACCATCGCTATATTAGTGGAAAATTTATTCTTGGCGCGACGCGCGAGAACGCGAAGCTCATTCGCAAACCACAAAACGCAATCCTCGCCGCGACGATATCTGTACGTGGATGCGGTATCGTCGTAGGTGCAACACAAATAGTAGCGACACTCCAGATCCGCGTACACCACGAAAGGAAGACGCTCCTTTCTGTCGTGATTGTCGAACGACAGCCACTTGTCCTCCTCGTTCGGAAGAAGGACGGCGCAGTCGACGCCGTGGGCGGCCAACTTGTCGCGCGAATAGAAATAGTGTAGACATCTGCGAAGCAACGAGCGTGCGATTACTATGCATATATATATATATAAAATAACGCCTCGTCTCTGTCCTCGTTCCTCGTGTTTTTTTTACTCACCTACCGATCGCAAACGTGCTTCGCGCACCGTTTCGCGGTCAACTGCGAATTCACCAATCGCGACAGATTCTTTATCCAGGCGAAATGGCCCCTGTTGACGCCGCGCAGCGTGTCGCGCAGATACAGCAGATTCACGTGCCTTTCCCTCTTATCGTCGGTCAACCGCAGCGGCACAATCGCGTTGTCGTCGGCGCCCCGTCCGAATTTAGCTTTCTTTTCAATTCCTTCCCGAGTCGCGAATACGTTGATCGATACGTCGTTCTGACGTTCGAACTTTCCGATCTTTTTTATATTAATGGGAAAATCGATTCCGTCGAGATTCAGCACCGTCGCGTAGTCGGGATACGAGCCGCGTTGTTCGGCGTTCCGCTCGGCGGGATAAAAAGCGGCGACCACCGCGCGCGCGAAACACGCGTCGTTCTCCGACGGCACGTGACCACCGCCCGTTTAGATCTTATACCTCGCGGTATCTTTATCCAACATCCCACGCGCATGGGATTACACTTGTTCACGTTCACCAATAGGTTCAGTATTCGCGACAACGCCCATCCGCTGTCGCGTTCCTGAAATTCGTCCAATCGCGTTAGAATCGCGTCGCGCACGTGCCTGTCGTACCACTCGTCCAGATCGGACCCCAGGAGGAGCTGTTCGTTCCGCGTGGAGATACTTTTCACATCGGTCTTAACGTCGCCATCCGCCACGAATTCCTCATTGAATACGACATTGATCTTCAGACACCCGTGTCTGGTCATGTTGTCCCGCACTTTTTCAAGCACGGTGGCCCTCGCGTCGTCGAGAAATCGCGCGGGTTCGATGTACGTCGAGTTCGTCACGGCGCCGGTCAGTACGCGACTCAGGAACGCCGTATCGATCTCGATCCACGAAAATCCTTTGCCGCCGTCCCCGCCGTCCAAGCCGGCACCCACGGCGCTTTCGAATCGTCGACGCAGATCCTCCCTCGAACCTTTCAATCGCGCTATCAGAGCCGCCGCTCTGGTAACAACTCCCGTGTTTCCTCGCTTCTTAGGACGTTTGACTCGACACTCCTCCCGCAAGAGTCGGAGACACTCGTCGCACCGTCGTCTCCACGCGCGGTACCCTTCCGCGTCGCGGACGTCCGCGGCGAGCAACTCGTCGCACTCTTTCCACATCGCGTCCAGAAGGGTTCACCCTCGGGAACGTTGAATTTCACTCGATCGAAGAGACGACGCGACCCGGTGGTTCGAATCCGACGTGTCCTTTCTCCTCCTCCGCGCACCGTCTCGCAATAAAGGTAATACTCGAGCGGCAGACAACGCATATAATCGTTCGCCCTGACGGAGTTCGCCACCGTCGTCTCTATCCACTCTCGCTCGCGAACGCTTCGCGCTCGATTTCCCTTTGCAGATGATGGGTGGCCAGATTCCATCGCGCGTCCTCTTTCGCCACCGACGCGCGCGCGTTTGGCGACAACGGTGCCTCGACCCACGCCGATTCGTCGTCCGAATCGGACGAAAACTTGGGCATGGGCTCGCGACAGCGCAGTTCGTCGTCCGATTCCGCGAACGAGCGATAACGGCGATCGTTCATTCGCGAACGCGCGTCACTGACGCGTCTGAATCAATTGGACGTAAATTTTTCCACCGTTCTCTCTCTCTATTCTTCGCCATATCTATATGTAGTATCCGAGAAAATTCCTCCGTAGTCTTCTCCAAAGACCTCTATTCTTTTCCAAAATATGTAGTTGCTGAGAAACATCCGGCTCGATTCGCGATCGGCGATTCCGATTTCGCGACGGATCAGATATCTCGGTACGTCGACTAAATCCCATATGCGACAATTCCTCGCGAGCGGTTCGCTGATTTTCACGATCGGTTTTCTTATTTCGGGATCGAACGTCGATTCGCAAAGTTCCGCGTACCCGTCGCTCATATTGCGCTACGGGCGAGATTTGTTCTTTCCGCCGCACCGAATTTTCACGAAGTCGCACGTACTCGTCGCTCGTGCCGATCAATTTATACCCGTTCGTTATCTCGGCGGAGGACGCGCCCGCTGGACGCGCTCTTTCCCCCCCCCTTCCGGTACGACGACGACCGCTCGCCGCATCCTTCGAGAAAAAAAGAAAGAAAAGCAAAACGACGCAAAAGAAGGAAACGACGAGAGCGACCTCGGACGAGTTCGGGCGCGCGCCGAAAGATAATCGCGATTCGCGCGAAAAAAAGAAAAAAAACAAAGAGACGAGGAGTCGTCCGATACGTCGGGATGGGGCCGGAAAACCGCGTCCGGTTCGTCGAAAGAAAGAAAACGCGCCGACCGACGACGCGACGATCCGCACCGATTTCCCGGAGGACGCGCGATTATCCGCGCGCGGTCGATAACGCGTGCGCGATCCCCGCGACGCGGTCGGCAACGGCGCGCGCGAGCGCCCTCCCGGAACGCCCGCGCCGAGCCACCCGTCGGCGACCCCCCGCGGCGCGACTTGCCCCGTCACCCACCTATAGGGAATTTCACTCCTACGAAATCCTCCCCCATATACCAGCGAATCGGCGGCAAACCAGCGACGAACGACCAAAATGTTAGAAAATCGCCTAGGGAATTTTCCCCCGCAGGTCCCTCCCTTCGATTCGTCCCCTCGCGTCGCGCTCTCCCCCTCGCCCGCAAAATATTAGAAAGTCGCCTAGGGAATTTTCCCCCCGCAGGTCCCCCCCTCCGATGACCTTTAACACCGTCCCTCGACCCCCTCGCCCACCGCTTACGGCGGTCCCCCCGCGGCAGCGAGGCACCCCCCGACCCCGCTAACTGTAAGCGACATCTTATAGTGTAGAAGTGCCCGTTACCCTCCTACTCTCTTGAAATTGTTAAAATTGACGGGCATTTCCAAACCTTTATATCGAAAGCAGTCACGGTAACAGAAGACTTGTCTGTTGAAATAAATGTATACGGTCAACCCTTGAATCCCAGAAATTTTAATGTGCCTTGTCATGTAGCAAGTGTAGAATGCTTACAAGAGACAATATTTAAAATTGATCGTCTTCACATATGTACTGGATGCAACGGATCAGCAGTAGAACAGGAACTGCAACGATTACACTGCCGCACTTTGAAAAAAGATTTTACCGGAAGCTGGCGTCACATTAATTGCATTGGGCTGCTTTCGAATACAACAGTATGTCAATTCTGTCGGACGGCAAAAAAAAGTATCGCAAATATATTGTGTAAATGGAAACTGAATAAATCGAAATCCCAAATCCAAGCAACAACTCTCATAGAGAAAAAGATGCTGTTGAAACTACAGAGCAAATGTCGGAAAGCACTACGAGCGAAACGTCAATCTCGTAAAAAAATAAAAACATTAAAATCAGAGCTTCAAGACACTCGCTCACAAATGGCACGTCTCACTACAAATGACCTTGAAAAGCATGTACAGAATGGTAAAATACCTCAAAATCAACTGCATACATTAACGCAGATCGTTGATGCTGCCAAGCGTAAAAACTCCAAAGGCCGGAAATATTCGGAGGAATGGATTTTACTGTGCATGCTTATGCATATGCGATCAGCCTCGGGCTACGAGTTTCTACGATCAAACGAGATACTACCGCTACCTTGCGTGAGAACAATTCGAAGGTATGTTCTTTCATAATAGTATAGACCAATTTGTAATATTTGTGACTTTCTTCAAAATAATGGAGATTAAAATATGTTACAATTACATAGTTTTATTTACAACAATGTTAATTTCAAGATATTTACAATTACATGACTTTATTTACAACAATTTCAAGATATTTACAATTATTTATATTACAATTATTTATTCTATCTATCTATATTCGTACTTTATTACCCTCAAGGGGTTCAAAGGGCGTTTTGTAGGGACGTACCCAACCCTTTACAAATGGCGTTTTTTAGGGACGTACCCAACCCTTTACATGCCATTTCATTAACATTAACATTTCGTTAACCCCCACCCTACCATCTCCAGCTTCTTTCCTCCAGCTCCTCCTCGTCCTCATCCGTGAGCATCAGCAGGCTCTCCTCCATCTTTTTTGAGATTTCATCTTCCGCCGAACTCCTCGGTTTTCTGCGTTGCCCTTCCTTTCTCCTCTCTCTTTCTTTTCTCTCCTTGATCTTCTTCTCCAGAGGTTTATCTTCGTCCATCTTCACACTCATCCTACTTCCTTCCTTTCTCCTTGCCTCTAGCACTTTCCACTTATCTTTCTCGCTTCCCATCTTTAGCATGATCGTGAGCCATTCCCCTCTCAGGCCTAATACGCTCACCTCCTTCACCTCCACCTCCACCTTTAGTCCTTTTGTCATCAGTTGTTTTATCTTGCTCCAGTTTGATCCTCCTTTGCCCCATTTTTCTTTCTCGACCCTGACTATTATATTTCTCTTTCTCTTCTCTTCCTCGTTCTCCTCGTAGTCTCTGTCCCACCATGCTCTTTTATCCCCTCTCTCCTCGCTCTCATCTCTCTTCCTTTTCCCTTGGCTTTGCTCCAGTCTGAGCATCCTTCTTTTCATCGCGTCAAACTCAATCTTCATATCTTTCATTTCTTTCTTGTACTCTTTCATTCGCTCATCCATTATCGTCTCTATTATCTCTTTGTCGACGGTTATCGCCACTTTTTTGCTCATCCTGCCTTTCCTTCTTTCCTACGATATCTGTGAATAGAAACAAAAAACCGATTAACCTCTCTGTTACTTATGTCCGCTTTGCTCGTCCTTCTGTCCTCCTTCCTTCTCTCCCCTCATTTCCGTGGACAGCTCTTTTGTCGCTCTTTACCTTTCCTTCTCCGTATAAACTCTTTCTACAATCGCCGCTAGCTTTCTATTGCCGTTCACCTTTACTTTGCCACGTGCGCTTCTCACCTCGTTCTGTTACTCCCTTCCATCGATCTTTCGATCTTGCCGCATATCCATTATACCTGCTGCGGCGGCACGCGTTGCGTACCCGCCTTTATTTTCTGCTGTACTCGCCTCTGGTAGCACTTCCTCTTGTGATGTGACGGCATACTCAGCTCTGTATGTTCAATCTGATATGAATACATACCTTTATACATACCTCATCTTCCTTTCTCTACTACCTATCTGCCTAGTCGTTGTCCGTGTCCAGGTAGATTCCTTTCAATCCTTCCGGCTGTCTCGTCCTCCTTGGTCCTCTTTCGTTAGGTAATCGTCTCCTTTCTCTTCCCTTTTTATTCTTCTCCCTCTTCCCTCTCTTCTCACTTCCTCTACTGCTTTCATCCATTTCTCTCCCTCACCCTTCTTTCCAAGCAATCTCCCTACTACATCTTGCCATCCCTCCCCGTCCCATTCCTCCCATCTGACACACTCTTCCCATATATGTTCCCATGTTTCCTCCTCCCTTCCGCACATCCTGCACATTTTATCCTCTTCTTCTCCCTAGTATAGTCCCTCCCTTACTTCATTATCAAGTCTAAATCTTGCCACTCTACTCCATCTTGCCTCCTTCCATCCTTTCTTTAAATAATCCGGAATCCCGTCCTTCCTTATATTCTTAAACCACTTATTGTACTTTGATCCCGCGATCTTTTCCATCCTTTCTCGTCTCTTCTTATCTTTCTCCTTCTTCTCCAATTCTTCCTCCTCCAACTCCTCTCCTCCTTCCCTTTCTACTCCGATCCTTTCCAGGTAATCTTTTCGCTCCTGCTCTTATCTCCCTATTACCTTTCCTCTCTTCCATCTCTCTTTCATTTCTTCCAAACACTTTCTCGCTATCTCCCCTCCTCTCCCTTCTTCCAGTTTTTTTTTCAAATTTCCATGCTCTCTTGCTTGCTCTACCTCTCATCTTCTCTCTTTCTAGCTCGTCTCTGACCATATATCCCGGCGTCCTCCAGTTTACTCCAAGCACCCATCTGAGATATCTCTCGTGGATGCCTTCTACCTCCCTCCTTTCCTTCCATCCCCATACTTCTGTCCCGTATCCCATTACTGTCCATATCAGTGTGTCGTATAGCCAGATCCTTCTTTTGCAGTCCTTTTTTCACATCCTCTTCCCTATCCCCCACACTTCCCTCATTACTCTTGCTGCCTTCCTTCTTCTCTCTCTGATATGCGCCTCCTGTCCTCCATTCTCCTTTATCGTATAACCTAGATATTTGAATTCTTTAACCTCTTCTAATTTTTTCCCTTTCCATCACCAGTCGTACTTCTTCTTCCTTCCTCCTCCCTTTCTGAACCTCATTATCTTTGACTTCTCTATACTCAGAGTTAACCCTTTTCTGTCTAAATATCCTTCTAACCTGCTTATCATTGATCTCATGTCCTGCTCCTCCTCCGCCAGCAGTGTTATATCATCTGCATACATTAGCGTGTATATCTTCTCACCTCTTAATTTCAGTCCTCCCCATCCGCCTTTTTTTATATGATCCTCTATGTCTGCGATTAATAAGTTGAACAATATTGGGCTTAGTGGGCATCCCTGTCTCAAGCCTTTCGCCGTCCAAAATTGACCTCCACTCTCTCCTCCTCTCCCTACTCTACTCTTTGTTTCCCTCAAAACTTCCTCCACCCTGTCTATCAATCCTTGTCTCACTCCTCTTTCTCTTATTGTCTGGATTAATACTCTTTTGTCCACTGATTGTGAGTCGAAGGCCGCTTTCAAATCCACGAAAAACACCGTCATCTTTCCTTTCTCTTTTCCTATCTGCCTGTTCACTAGGTAGTTCAAAGCGAATATTTGATCCATCGTCCCCATTCCTTTCCTGAACCCCGTTTGATTATCGGGGATCAATTTCTTCGCTTCTACTTCTTCTCTTAATCTTTCCGCCAGTATCGCCGTATAGATTTTGTACATCAAGGACATGATGGTTATCCCCCTATAGTCCTTCACCTCTTGCCCTTCTCCTTTTTTAACTATTGGGATTATCTCCCCTTCTTTCCATTGTTCCGGCCAGCCTTCCCCTCTCCAGACACGTTTGCAGACCTCCCATATCCATTTCACCATTTCTTCTCCTCCGAACTTCCATGCTTCGTTAGGTATCCCGTCATTGCTTATTGCTTTTCCCGTCCTCAGTTTCTTTATTACGTTTCTTACCTCTTCTAATCCTATCTATTCTTCCTCCTGTCTACTTCCGTTTCCCTCTCCCTTTACCACTCTGTTCTCCACTCCACCCATCAGATTCATGAAATACTCCTTTCACTCTTCCGGTTTTATCTCTTCGTTCGCCCTTTTTCTTCTCTTCCTTACTCTGCCTATCAACTCCCATACCTTTCCCTCCGTTTTCGCTTCTTTAATCTCTCTAATCATTCTTTCTTTCTCCTCCTTCTTCTTTCTATCGCACATTTCTCTATATTCTTTCTTCTTTCTCTATATCTTTCTGCCTCTCCTTTCCCTTTCCTCCACTTCCTTAATTCTCTCCTCACTCCCCTCTTGCTCTCCGTGCATTCCTCGTCCCACCACCCTCTTCTGTTCTTGCCAGTCCCTCTTTCATTCTTATCCTCGTTCTCCTCAATCACCCTTCTTATCTTCATTGTCCTTTCTTCTATTTCCTCTTGCAGATCTCTTTTTTCTTCAATCGTGCCTAGCTTCTCCCTAAATTGTGTCTTTCCTTCATCATTTCATACTCCCCTTCTTCTCATTCTTGCAGTTCCTCTCCTTCTTTGTCTTCTTTTTGGGCTACTTCTCATCCATAGTATCAATGGGTGATGGTCCGAATCTATCCTTTCTCCTACTTCCAATCTTTCCACCTTCTCTCTGACCTCCTCGTCCCCTATTATGTAATCTATGACTGTCTCACCTCTTCCCCCTGTGTATGTATATTCTCCCTCCTCATCCCCCTTCGTACCTCCATTTAATATCACACATCCTCTCTCCTCGATAAATTCCAGTAACTTTCTGCCTTCTTTATTTATCTTCTTGTCTTTAGACTTCCTCCTTCTTACCTCATTCCTTCGCTCGGTTTCCTCTTCCCATCCTCCTTCCTCTCCCGTTCTCGCGTTGAAGTCACCTCCTATTATGGTCCTTATTCCTTTTTCCCCCTCCTCCGTCCACTCCTTCAATCCTTCTAGTTTCTTGTCTATATCGTTGTTTACATAGATTCCTATTATTCTCCATACATCATCTCCTATTCTTATCTTACCTTCGATTTTACCTTCTTCCTCCGTCTCCCTTCTTTCCTTTATCTCTTCTATACTTTTCCTTATTCCTAGCAGCATGCCTCCGCACGCTCTGCCCTTCTTGTTCCTCCTGGCTGCTATCTGTACTCTCCATCTATACTCTCTCGGTAGTTTCTCATTCAATTTCTCCTATCCTTTCTCATCAATCCAAGTCTCCATCATTACAATCACATCCCATTCCTTTATCCCTTCCCAGAAGTCCTTATTCTTGTTTGATAAACCCGCTACATTCCAAAAGGCCACTTTCCATGTCCCTTCACTCCCCCTGTCGTTTCTTTCCTCTTCTCCTACATATCCTTCCTCTTGTCCCTCGAATTCCCTTATACCATTTCCTCCGATATCTTCCCCCTCTACCTCCTTTATACTTTCTTCGTCCATTCCGGCTTCTTCGGGAGTGTTCCGCCTTTCTTCTATCTCCTTAGTCCTATCCTGTTTTTTTTTGTATCTCTTCCTTTCTTCTCTCGTTCATTATTCTTATCCCTTCTTTATCCTTCTTCCTTTCTATCTGATCTGCGAGAGACATTTCTCTCTTCTAGCGCTCCTTTGCTTTCGTTCCATCTCTATTCCTTATTATCCTCCCATATTTTTTGGTAACCGACCGTTACCCATTTTCCTGCCTCCCTCTTCTCCCTTGCTATCTTTCTTATCTCTTTCTGTATCTGACTTTCTTCTTTAGTGAGGTCGTCATCCAGAAAGCAGCCATATTTCTTTCCTGGCTCCTGCTTTCTCAACATTATCTCCCTTTTGTTTTCCCAGTTTCTGCATCTCAGCACCTTCATCTTAAACTCTCTTTGTCCAAATTCTTGTACTTCCTCGACGGCCATTTTCAATCTATTTATTTTTTCTAACAGCTTCTCGATTTTTTCTTTTCTTTTCTTTTCGTTTCCTGTTTTTTCTTCTCTTACTATTATGTTTACTCTCCTCCTTCTTTTTGCCATCTCCATATTTCTTTTTATATTTTTCATTTTCCTTATTATCTCCCCTCCCTCTCTCATTGGGATGTTAACATCGATCTTCTCCGCCTTCTCCTCTAAATTCTAAATTCTTCCTTCCAGAGTTTTTCTTTGCTTTTCCCATTTCTCCTCGCTTCTCTTCAGTTCCTCTTTCAGTCCCTTAATTTCATTTTTTATTTCCTCTTTATCTCTTTTTCTTTCTTTCTCTTGTTCTTCTTTATCTTTCTTTCTTTCTCTTTCTTGTTCCTCCAATTTCTTCAAAATTTCTTTAACTTTCTCCAGTAGCTCTTCCGTTGCCATATTTTCTTTTTCCTCCTCTTTCTTTTTGATTTTGGACGGAGGCGATCTGTTGGGCCTCTTTTGTGCTTTAAATTCTTTTAGAATCTCTTCCTCCGCCTTCGCTGTATCTTCCAGATCTTCTTCCCTCTTCCTCTTCTCACTCTTCTGAAAGAACTCCTTAATCGATCCTGTACTGTCTGCTCTTCCTAATTTGGCTAACTCCTCCGCTTTCGTTGGCCTGCCTCTTGCTTTTTTCTCGCCTTCGCCTTCCCCCTTCTTTCCTTTATCTCCCTGCTGTACACTTTCTGACCCTACTTCCTTCTCTTTCTCCATCCGCTGCTCTTGCTTTGCCTTACCCTCTTTCTCGTTATGTATCCTATGGCTGAAAGCTCGTCAAGCTATACCTTCTATATCCGCGCTATCCCTTCTATATCCGTGCTAGTCTATGCCCACTTTCGCGCCTCTTTCAGTAGGTAAGCTAAGGGAGTTCTACCCCAACCTGTGGGATCTGAGAGGGGGTGAGGGGCGGGGGGAACCGCAAGCGGGGGGGGAAACCGCGGGCGGTGGTGAGGGGGGACCGCGGGAGGGGAGGGGGAGGAGGGAACCGCGTTTTTCGAGCGCCGCGGGGTGGGGGAGGGGGGAACCGCGTTATTCGGGCGCCGCGGAAGGGGGGGGACCACGTTTTCCGGCGTCGCGGGGCGAGAGGGTCCGCGTTTTCCGGCGCCGCGGGGCAAAGGGGTCCGCGTTTTCCGGCGCCGCGGGGCGACCGCGTTTTCGCCGTGCCGCGGAGCGTTCGCGTTTCGCCGCGCCGCGGAGTCCGCGTGCAACGGCCGCGCCGGTCCGCGTGACGTCACACGCTCCCGCTCGCGTTATCTCTCCCTCGCCCCCGTCCCCCGGTCGCGCGCGTCTTCTTGATCTCGCGGTCCCGTCCCCCCGTTTGCGCGCCCGACTCCCGGCCCTCGTTCGCGTTATCTCTCCCGACTCTCGGCCCCCCGATCGCGCTCACGATTGCGTTTAATTAAAATTATATTATACATAGAAAATTCGCTTACCACCGCGGGATTTGAACAAAAAACCCCTGGCTCTTGAGTCAGTCACCTTCAGAATACAGGCCAGTCTCTTAATTTGCATAATACGTATACACTAAAATACTGCAGGCTATTTACACAGTTAAAAGTTGTACAAAAACACACATCGAACACAGATTACACGGTGAAATTAGGTATAATGGGTCCCCGCACGATGAACAAAACAAACCATCCATAAGGGTGGGTACTCACTAGCGAAAACGAACGCCGAACGAACAGCGAATCGTGCATTTGTATCTCATTCGTGCTAAGCACACATGGTATACAAATGCACGATTCGCTGTTCGTTCGGCGTTCGTTTTCGCTAGTGAGTACCCACCATAAGAATATAGGAGATCGGCGATTCCGATCTCGCGACGGAATAGATATCGCACTACGTCGACTCTCCTCTTATACAATCTGCTACAGTTTCTCATCTGCGGTTCGGTGATTTTCACAATCTTGAATTTAGAATTACGTATCGGTTTGCAAAGTTTTGCGTACTCGCTCATATCGGTGGGCTTTGATATACAGCTCTTAAGATGGCGAACCAATTGTTGTATAAACCGCACGATCAAGCACACTAACTGACTCTCACTTCTAGTCCTCGACTACTGAGCGTACCTTCAAATTCATCCTTCTATGTCCCACTATTGTCACCCCGTTTGTGTATCATACATCTCAGTAGCCGTACATCGGTTATTTGCAAAATTTGCAGTTTTGCACGTGTGCGATGAAGTCACCGCGAGGCACGTATGTTCTTGAAAACGACATCGCGCCATTGACTTTCGATGATTTGATCTGTATAACTGCTATTGAACAGCTATGAAACAGCTATTGAACCGCTATTGAACCGCTATGAAACAGCTATCAAACAGCTCTTGAATAGCTATCAAACAACTAAAACAGCTATTTGTATAACTGCGATCTGTATAAATGCTATTGAACAGCTATCAAACATCTATTGAACCGCAATGAAACAGCTATCAAACAGCTATTGAACCGCTATCAAACAACTAAAACAGCTATCTGTATAACTGCGATCTGTATAACTGCGATTTGTATAACTGCTATTGAACCGCTACATTTAAACAGCTAAAAACAGCTTTTAAACAGCTATCAAACAACTAAAAAACAGCTAAAAACAGCTCTTGAACAGCTAAAACATCTATATTATACTACAAAGTATGTGGGAAAAGGAAATAAAACATTTATATATACATATATAGTTTATTTCAAAAAATTATTCCTGGTGTCGCGACCACCAGTTAAATATTTTTAATACATTTTGTAATGCGCAATTCTTAACATGTTTTCCGCATCTTACAATATTAGTAACATCTAGATTATTTAAAGATTCGATATCTTCGTAATCTGCATCCAAAGTCTCAATTTTTAGATGTTTTCTCGCTTTATTCTCAAGCAGATCCACCAGCCATTCTTGTTTCTGGCATCCCTTGACGTACACAAGAGTCGACGTCTCGTCGCCCTCTCCAAGTACAGCCGATGTAATTATATAGATGTTTCGCCATGCTGTAGGGCATGTTTCCGTCCTCCCATCGTAGTCCATGGTGATTCGCAATCAACCAGAAAGCGCATGATCTGTCGGATTTCGTGAGGAGACTCCATGGCATGGGACATGTAAAAATGTAATGCGCCAAAACGGTCCCGTTTCTCAGAACCGCCACCTCTTTCACGACAAATTTCATACCAACGGTGAATCCTTGCAGATCGACAAACGTCGGTACGATCATGACGAAACGATGGAGCAATCTGTATCTTATCGCGGTACATCAGTGTATCTTATATCGCAATATCTGCTGATATTGCAATTTACATGAGTTTGCGCACTACATTAGACAGTGGGCAGTATTCGATTACACGATCATGCAAGATGAGGCAATAGGCGGTAGTATTTGCAGGTACATTTTCTTTACAATCAAATTCTATTCGCACATCCACGGTGGCGCTCTTGACAGATTCGTTTTGTCGCGAGCAATCGATGACAACAAAAGGTCCTTCTATCAGGAATGTATACAAGCTGCAAAGCGTATCGATGGAATCGTATCCGTAATAAGTTTTACGAAAACGCGCATACATATCGAAAAGAACGACGTATCGATTTTTTGTAAAATCCAGATTCATGTCGTCGTACGGATAAAATTCGTAGTTTAGATAAAGTTTGACATTGGTCAAGTTACAGTCATCGAATACGCTAACATTTTGAGACATGATATTCTTGCGACCGGTCTGCAGCGCAAAGATAACGTACCGCGGCTTCTCTAGCTGAGTCGCCGTTTTGACGGCCCACGAATGCTTGGTCGTGCTCTGCAACATGGGGTACTCGTACAGATCCCACGAACGAAAACTGACACTAAGATATCGCCCGCTTTCCAAGGCCCGTAGCATGGATAGCTTATTGATCTCGTTTAATGTGACGTGAGGCATTCGCCACTGTATTTTAAACAATTCAATTTCCGGCTCTGTCGCCGGATTTCCTACAATGCAATTGTTATCGCTACGCGCTCGTATCAAAATTAATTCGTGACGAGCGTTAACAACGACGCGTTTGTAATCTTCGCAAAAGCCCAGCAACAACTTGAGCGGTACGCAAAAGCTAAAGTATCCTTCCGGTATGCTTGATTTAACGTCCCAGCCAGCATTCCGCATGAGTTGAGAATCATTATATGATAGCGATGTACGTAGTTCTTGATGGTACTGGTTATTCCAACGTTTCTGTTGCGATCAATCTCCACGCCGTTGAGCTCGTATCGAATCTCATCGAACATGAACGCCACGCAATTATTCGCAAGCGTTGCCTGAGACTCATCATTCTTTCTCTTTATTACCAATCGTCCTTCAACGTAGCGAAAGCTTTCAGACGGCAACGTGTATAAATCCTGCTGTTGTATGGGTATTTTTATCTCATCGTTATGTCCAAACGTTGTGTTGGCGTACGGATTGTACGTGTGTGTCTCAATCTTGACGACGCTGTCGTCAAAGATCGGCTCACCACCAATGATTAAGATATTAGCCATTTCGTACGACGAAACCCAATGATTTCAAAAATTCAACGTTCGACGCAGTGAGTTTCTTCTTTGGCGATCGGATTGTCTTTTTGTTTCTCGTCTGTCGCACCTGCTCAGCTTCGTTCAGTACGAGCATCTCACGTTATAGCGGTCGTCTTCGTACATGCAGTCTAACGGTAATCTGTTCTCCGCGAAAATCAATCAATCAACCGTCCTGATCCACGACGCAAAGCGTCAAGTCCGAAATGCTCCGTACGATGATCGGAAGGTAAATGATCTGTGCCGGCGTTTCCGATATCTTATATCCTGGAAGCACGCTCGGTGAAAACTCGTGTATCGTGTGAACGTACTTGTCGTTGCTGTATGCACCAGCGGTCACGTTACACTCTATGCAAATGATGTTTACGTTGATGATATTTATCGAAACATCCGATTCGTGCCATTGTCGCGACTTCAGCACGCGATTCGCTGAAAATCCCAGCAGCGATCCAATGTTGTTTGGTTTTGTGAAATTTATCCGATAAGCGCACTTGATCTCGCTCTTCATCGTATTGTTGTTGGCTCGAATAATAATCAATGGGTGCGGGTCATCTTCGTTTGTCGAGACATTATTGGATTGGTCCCATAAAAGAGCGCGCTTTAGATACATGTCTATATCATGCAGTTCGTACGATCCTTCGGGAATGGTAATCTCTTTGTCGTCGTCGCCATAGTAGAATTTATTGTTCGACGAATTTACATTTGGTATCGTGTGATAGGTTTCAAAATCTGTCAGACCGAGCTCGTAATCGCCATCGCTCAAATCCACGGCGGGAAAGTAGCCTACCGCGAGAATGCTGCTCTTGCCGGTGAGCGTAAATGTCAGTGACATGTTTGAATGAATACTGAAATTAAACAGCGTAACGCCGGTCTTTAAATTGATTGTCAACCGACTGTAGAAAACGCAGACACAGTTGTCCGCAATTGCTCTGATCGTATCGCTGATAAGGCGTGCGATTGTACTCTATTACATTGTTCTCTAGATACTGCGCCAATTCTCTCGGTGGTCGAAGATTGCCAAAACTGTCGAAATATATGGCACGATTTCCCCTCTTCGCGTACGCCACCCAGTGAGTACCCGGTCTCTCAGTATTATCCAAATTCACGATACCGCTCTCGTTTCGACATATATCGCCGATCGGTAACGAGTCGCGCATAAAAATACCTCTAAAATATGGAATGCGCATACGTTTTGCCAATTGTTGCATTTGCACGTTGGTAGTTACACCCTTGAGAATTTTTAGCGTCTTTTCGACGTTTTTTTTTCCTCGAGACTCCCCGTCCGCGTTTGTACGGAGCAAGATAAAGTCCGTGACCTTCCATGGCGCGATTGTGACGTTGCATCTCTTCCAGCTGACGCCGCGCGGCTTTGTTATCATTCACGACATTTGCGACTCCCGCCGCTCCGCCGACCAACGAGCCGAGAACCCCTAATAACGGCAGGATCGGTAGGATACCGCCGCGTTTCGCTACCGGAAGTATTCGCTTGGTCTTCTTCTTTTTCTTCGTTTTCAAACCCATACCGAGTTTCGTTTTAGCCTTCATGGCCGCCCAGACGGCTGTAGCCGCAGCTCTCTCTCCGAGAGTAGAATAGTTCGCGGTGACACGTTTTCGCGCTTCCGCGGCGAGTATATTGTCAGCCACGTGTCGTTCTGCGAGATCGTTGCTACGCGAGTAGGCTATGTCGTGCTCGCGACACGCTGCGTCCAATGGATTAATACCCCGATCACCTCTTGCTAGTCGTGTTTCTAAGCGAGTTCCCGGTCCGCAAAATTGATAGCCGGGGATATGTAATTCGATCGAAAGTGCGTTTATCGCGCGATTCAACAGACCTCGGCCTATCTTCGGCGGCATTCGCCGCAGTTTTTTATCAACGGCGGCGGACCGTCGATGTGCGTTTGCTGACACGGCAAATTATAATGTATTAAACAGCGCCGATATTGTTGAACCTCCGAATCTGCCTTGATATGTTCGGGAAGCTTATCCCACAAATAATCTATGTGATTATAAAACTGTTGCAGCAGAATGACCTTTGGTATATACTTTAACTGCTCGGCGGTTAAATCGTAAATATCGCTGTTATCCGACACGAGCAAAAACATTTTAACGACTGAACATCTCAGCTCTACGCGCCTCTATAAATAGGCCAGCTTTCTCGATATTGTTTTTCATTCGTTGTGGAGGGGAGGTAAAATGCGGTTCGTACGACAATCGCGGACGATCAAAGTGACAAACTTTGACGATAGGATGCCGTTAACGAAAGAGGTACGCAAACATGGAGGCATGCTACCGATTTCTATACGCGGTATCATCTGCGGCCCGTCGAATTGCGGCAAGACAAACGTCTTGATAAGCTTGCTGGAAAGTCCGCACGGTGTACGTTTCGAGAACGTGTATGTGTACTCGAAATCGTTGCAACAACCGAAATATCGATATTTGGAGAATAAACTAACACCGATAAAAGAGATTGGCTAATTTACATTCTTGAATAACAGTGACGTCATTTCACCGAGCGAGGCGCTCCCAAATTCTATTTTTATCTTTGATGACGTGGCGTGCAACAAGCAGGATACGATAAGAGAATACTTTGCAATGGGCCGGCACGCGAACGTTGACTCTTTCTATCTTTGTCAGACATATGCAAAGATACCGAAGCATCTTATACGCGACAACGCGAATTTATTGATTCTGTTTAAACAGGATGGTACCAATCTGAAACACGTGTACAACGATCACGTAAACACAGATATGTCTTACGATGATTTCAGAAAATTGTGTCATACGTGTTGGCAACAAAAGTATGGATTCGTGGTGATAGACAAGGACAGCGCGATTTCGAATGGTCGATACAGAAAAGGATTTAACGATTTTGCGATACCAAAACGTGGTTAGTTGTTGTCGACGCGCCGATTGAACAACGTTATCGCAACATGGACAGCAGCGAGGAGATTAGAGAACGTGAGAGGATAGCAAATCAAATTGCAAAAACGAGCATTTCGATTCGCAAAAAGTATCACGCCCTGAAAACTGGCAAAGTGGAGGAAGATGTCGCGTTGGAGAGACACTTTAAGCCCATCATCGAGCCTCTAAGGCAGATTGTCGAAAACACCGTTGGCAAAGAATCTGATGTGTCAAAGATTGAGAATGAAACAGCATGGGAAGACGAAGAGCCGAAGCTCAAACGACAATGACCAAACGCGTCGTTTAACGACTCTGTAATGGTTTCAACTCCGGTTACATTAAAAAGATCGATAAATGTGCCATCTAATTTGAGCGAAATAACCAAAATTTTACAGCCGCGTAAAGCGAAACGATCGAAAGGTCCATTGAATGAACCACCGATAACCTCTGCGCCTTCCGTACAACCCACAGTGTTCGCAAAAGAAGATGTTTTTGAAACCACGAATGACTCACTTGTGACATCCGTTCGACAGCAGTTGCAAACATCTGAGGGTCGAGAAACGTTGCGAGATCAATTGGGTCCATTGAGCCAAAAGTACATCGGGGCAGTTCTGAGCGGCGATGAAGAAAGCGGTATGGACATCGCGTACGGTGTTAAATTCACCAACGATGGAATGATGCTCGGTAATAAACATTTCGACGTAAACAACGAGGACAACATAATTATCGACGGCATACGATATGCTGGCACACGCGGTCTTTTCGAATTAATTTTTAAGAAATATCCCGATGACGATATCTACACGGAGGACGATATGCAAACATACAAGAGCATTCTGTTGATGACAAATGTTCATAAACGCAATTATGATGCTCACGCTCAAATAAAGGGCAACGGTGGATACAAGTACACACATATAATCGGGCCGTTGATTTCAGGTAAAAAAGCTGGAAAAGGTATACCGCATGTCATGACAGGCAATAAGATCGACCATATAATTGCATCGTCGATATCGGGTAAAAAAGCTGGAAAAGGTATACCGCGTGCCATGACATTAAACGACAACAAGATCGACTATGTTCATTGGGACGATCCCAACGAGCTCGTAGATCGTCTCCGATTGCTCGAAGCTTCACGCTTAGCAGGTCACACCAGTCACGATAACGAGATCCTGTCGATTATCGAGGAATTTCGCGAGGCTGGATTTATTATAAATTAAATGGTGCGACAGCGATCCGTTCAATCAACATCGAAATGCCGATCAACAAGTTTGGTATATCGCTCGGAAGAGGCGGTGCGGAACCGTACTATCAATGGAGCGGATTAATCAGAAATTACGTGCGCGATAACGCCCTTTGCATGGTCGCCTCCGACTTTGACGCGAAATCGCGCAAGATTCGACGGATAGCGCCGCCTGTAGATGATGGCGATGCAGCCAATAAACGTTACGTGCAGCAGAGCGTACAAATTTTGAAAGATCAACAGGATGAAATCGAGAGAAAGATGGCCACATTCCAGAGTAACGTGCAAATTACCCTAAACGAACTTCAAAAGATGATTCAAGATGTAATTGCGAATCATCGCGAATAGATAAGAACGTACATCTGATATCTGCGTCAGTTGCGCGTCATCGTCATGGCTGGTAAGAAGCAATCAACTAAGAAACGGAGGTTGGTAGAAGAATTACACGCTCCTGCGAGAAGAAATTTTTCTCGAAGACGCGTCATAGTGCAGGGATACGATGATCTGTGGCAGGCGGATGTGGTCGAGATGCGTCCATACACGCGATTCAACAGAGGCTACCACTACATACTCACCGTTATCGACGTGCTGAGCAAGCACGCATGGGCCATACCGCTCAAGGCCAAGAGCGGAACCGAGGTTACTGCGGCGATGGCGAAAATAATTCGAGACGGCGGAAGATGCCCGAAAAATTTGCAGACTGACAAGGGAAAAGAATTTTACAACGCAAACGTGCAGAAACTCTTGAAGAAACATAATATCAATCACTATTCGACCTATTCCATAATGAAGGCATCGGTCGTCGAACGATTCAATCGCACGCTCAAGAACGACATGTGGAAAATGTTTACGCGCAATGGAAATTACAAATGGATCGACTCGCGGCGGGTCTCGTATCGGATTACAACGCGCGAAAGCATCGAACTATCGGCATGCGACCCATCGATGTTACCCCCGCGATCGCCGACAAGCTCCTAGCAACGGTGTACAGCCACGTAAAGATCGCTGCTCCAGCGCGATTCAAAGTGGGCGACTCGGTACGCGTGAGTAAATTCAAGACAATCTTCGAGAAAGGATACACGCCAAATTGGACCACGGAGGTGTTTAGAATCGTCAAAGTGCAGAAAACTAATCCCGTGACGTATCTGTTGGAAGATTCCTGCGGAAAACCCATCGCCGGCGGCTTTTACGAATACGAGTTACATCGCGTTGCTAATTCCGACGTGTATCTCGTTGAAAAAGTTTTGCGCAAAAGGGGAGATGAGGTTTATGTAAAGTGGTTAGGATTTGATAATTCACACAATTCATGGATACACAAGAATAATGTATTGTAAAAATTTATTACAATATAAAAACATATTATACATACAAATGTGTCATTTATTTTCCTAAATGTATTTACAATATATTTACAATGGTATTTTATAATGTCCCCATGGCAGCGTTTCGGTAGAACCGGGTATAATGTAGCGCTTATCGTCGTACGGACTTTGAGCTATTTTCGTTTCGGATATGGTGTATACCTCGTGTAGTTTGGATCTTATGCAAGCCTGCTGTCGCGACATTTCAATTTCGTCGCGCAGACACCGCGTGTAGTCGTCGAATGTTATCGACCTAGCTACGACGTTACTCTTAACACCTTTAGCCTTTTTCGTATCTTTTTTACCGTCTACTCGCAAGGCATACATCTTTGCTCTAAGCCCGACGAATTCGGTCATCATCGCACCGTTCTTTTCGTCTTTCATTAAGCCCGGTACTTTTTTATTGGCGAGTGGGATACCATATGTATTATCGATCGCGTAATCGCTAGTGTCAAATCTATGAATATGGCGCTTCATGATATCATACACATCGTTGCACTCGATGTGATAAATGAGACTATCAGTATCGGTGTACGTGACTTTACACTTATCGCGATACAACGGTAACATGTACTCGTGATGAAATTCGTACAAACATGTCTTGGATATATCGAGGATGCACATACCCACGTAGATTGGTTTGTCGAACTTCACCTCGAGTTTTCGCATTTCTATTGCTACAAGATTCTCCGAAAAGACGCTTCGGCTATGAAAATTTGGTTCCGCAATCAGTGCCTCCGCGCCATATCTACCCTCCCAATGAGTCACGAGTCGCACGTCAACGTGATTGCGCACATTTTCCATGGTTTTACCAAACACGGCATTGTTCATCAATTTGTATAAATTTTTTTCGAAATCATTCTTGGCCAATGTCCTAAATTTCGTATTAAGTTCTATATAATCGCGAAGCCATGGAGATTGCACGAATTTCAGTATGCGGTGAATCTTTGCTATGCGGAGACCGTGACGGGTACACTGCTGTAGGTTGCGATAATGTATGATATAACGTTTCTTATCGTATAATGTTGCGAGGAGCTTGTCCTGCCGCTTACCGGGTGGTTTATCGCGCGTCGGACAGAACGGTAGGTCAGTGTGCGCGTCGTGAAGATGTTGTGGATACTCCAAGTCGACTTCGAGTATGTAGCCTATCAAGGAATCTAACGCGACATCCATAACATTAAAATCGGTTACGTCATCGACCCATTTAAAATCTGCATATGGCAATGGTTGACACATTGCCCAGCCGTATAAGTTATTTACATCAAAATACATCAGTTACGACGACGGTTTCAATGGATCGTACGACCGCATGTACTTGTTGTTGGCCAGCGCGTATCTGTTTGAACATTGACTCAAACCGCCGCGTATACCGCGTTCGATAAACATGATCATGTCAATGTCGGTGAGCAATTCGAAATTGATGTGTGTATGCTTTAACATGGCATCCCACGTAAAACCCGGTAGAGTATAATAATACGCGGGATCGAGTCCATAACTCGCGACGCAACTATCGCGAAAATTTTCAAAGATATCGGCCAACAGCAAGACATCAGTTTTGAGATATAAATCGCTGTAATCACCGAGCGTTCGAATGGAGAACCGCTGCCAGACGTTGACGGCGTGCGCGTAATCGCTCTCGGATACGGTGTCACCTGTCAATGAACTGTAAAACGAGTCGCGCGGTGGTAAACACAAGTCCTCCAACTTTTCGATGCAGTCAATGTATTCATAGGGAAATACACCTTTTCGTGTCAGCAAATCAAAATTTTCTGTGGATAATTCACAAAATTTGCGTTGCAATATTCGCAGTTTATTTTTGCTGAGATAAGATGCCAATTTGTCGAGACTAGCGGTGAGAAACTTGTACGAATTGATAAATCGCAATTTGACGCACGTTTTCTTATCTTTATCTTCGGTGCTTTGAACGTTTTTCGTAAACGAAATATATTTTTCTTTTGTAATTGGGAGTAAATCTACATGTCCTTCGTACGCTGTTGCTATTTCAGTTATAATAAAATGTGCGTCATAGCCCGATAAATTATGAAACACTATGGGAATGCAATGCGAATCTTTATAATTTAAGTTACAATTAGAATGCGCGGGACCTCTGTATCGACCGGTCAGGTGACAATGGTCGCGTACTCAAACGGTTTTTCGCACACGTGACAGTGCGTTGCGCTGTTAAATTTTTCCCACTCGTCTCGCGTGAAATTTGCCATGGGTACATTAGTGGACAAAATGGTCTTTACGTCGTGAGCTAAACGAATAATATTTGATGCCCGATGAGGTGATCTCATCACGAATGTTCTTGACAAAGATATTACATATAACGTATATGTGGATTGTGGTGGTGGTCACCATGCAGCAGCCGTACATTGGCGCTATTTTTGCAAGATTTGCAGTTTTGGGTATGTATAAATGGTCTACGAGGATTCTAGAGCGCAGTCGAGAGTTCGATACGGTTCGAGTACGTCGCAAACAGCTAGATACGATGAACACTCACGGTGCGAACTACTACGTTCCGATCCCGGATGAAGCGTGCGAGAAACAACACAATGAGTAAGTACCGCTAATGTTCGTATATACTTGTGCAAAAAACTTTTATAAACTGTCACGACTTTTTCACTCCCGGACCGCTCCGGGGCGTGTGCCGGATCAAAAAGATTGAGGAGAGCGGGATGGTAGGCCTCTCCAACGATTCCCTCGCACCTCCGACACTTCGCGAAACGATTTTACCGTTGGGCGCCAGACGCGCAAATGCGCGTCCGCGAAATCGCAAAAGAAAACCGAAACGAGACGCAAAACGAAACGTGCGGATGTGCGAGGAATCGGCTAGCTCGACCGAATCCTAGGGCGGGGGTGATGAAGGGCAGCGCAATATTCGGCGAGGTGACATGAAATCAATAGCTCACTTAATTAACAAAGAAAATAAGAAATTAACATTTATTGTTTGATTGATAACTTTGCGTGAGATTAACCAAGCCGAATTGGTTTCCATAAATCGGCCAAAATAGCGAGATCTTACGCCAAGCGTGGGCGCAGCGCAAATAACGTCCCAACGCAACAATAATTGAACGCGATATTATCGAACGAACGCAAGGTAAGATATCGCCAAGGGATTTTACGCGAAGAATAAAGCGCCAGGGCGCTCGACGAAACGCAAAATACTAAACTAACGCGAGGAAATACACGGAATTGCCGCGAGTAATAACGAGACGCAATGTAAAATCACCGAAAGCAATACTGTAACGCCGCTCATACTCTAATGCGAATACTACATTAACGTGACTAACCCGTTGACGAGAATAACACGAATCGCATCCTAATGCGGAAAATCGGTCGGCACGAACAATATTCTGCGCGAATAATACGTCAGTATCATCGACATTCCACCGCAGTCGCGATTCTAACATCGATATTCGAACGCAAGTAATTCTCGGATGCGAGTACCTCGATAACATAATTATCATCGGAATGCAGTCACACTAACGCGATTAATGCCGTGGCACAATTAAAAGGACGCGAATAACTTAATAACGCAACTCACATCGCGTGTGGATCTAAGTCCCGACCGGGTGGCTTACTACGCACCACGAAATACGCATTCTTGAACGCGAAGGTTCGCGAGAAAAGGGCGTATCCGCGAGATCTACGTCGAGGTTAACGCGTTTCCCGCGATCTCCAGGAGTCTATGATTTTGGTCGCGATCCCACTGCCACGAGACCATTCCGGTGCCCTTCGCTCTCGTTATCGATCACTAATCACGCCTGATCGGCGAATACGCTAATTATCGCGAGAATTCCCGAGCGAGAGCGCGCCCCGGAGAGCGGTGTCGTGGCTTTTACACGAGAGCATTACCGAGGCAACCTCACCGTAGGCCAGCTTCCTCCCGAGACTCCTCGCCGTCGTCCCAAGGGCCAAAAAAGAATCGTCGCCAGAAATCGTGGAGTTCCCGAGGCCCGCGATAAAGACTCGAACGTAAAATATAAGTAGATAATATTTTGAGAGACCTAGGCCGGGAGCTCCGAGGGGGGAGCGGGGCGGGGGGGACCCCGGGGCGAGGGGGGAGCGGGGCGGGGGGGAATCAGTTAGCGCGTCGGGACATGTTGTTTATTAAATATTGATAAACATATCGTTGACAAGGGATACCGCCGCCGTTCGGCTGAGGGGGGAGAGATATCCGCGTTCTAGGCCGAGGGGGAGGAGGGGGGTAAGTGCCCGCGTTCTACGCCGAGGGTGGTCCAGGGGGTGAGGGGGGTAATTTTTTCGGCGCGGGGGTATTACAAAGGCTAACGGGCACCGTTCGGCTGCTGGAATTTTATCGGCGGCGCGCCGCGGGAGAATGGGGGTCCGCGTCCAACGGCCACGCCGGTCCGCGTGACGTCACACGGCGCGCTCGCTCCCGACCTCCTTTGTCTCTCCCCCGTTCGCGCGCGTCTTCTCGTTGCGTTGTCTTTCCCTCGCGCGCGGTCTCTCTCGCTCCCGTCCCCCCGTTCGCGTTATTTCTTCGTCGCGCGGATATAACTTAATAATTATTATTATTAAAAATATTATTTTTAATTATACTTAATAAACGGAAAGATAAATTATAAATGATAGATATAGAATTAACATAAAAAATATTTATTCATAAAATTTTACTACCACACCTCTTCTTCTTCTCTCTCAAACTCGTCTTCGATGTCAAACAGATTTCGAAATCCATATATGTCTACATCTCCCGAAATATCCCAGATTTCATTATTGTTGTCGCGGAGGAGTTCTCGTTCCCAGCGTCGCACACGCTGGCGATGAATGTTGATAAATCCTCGAATGCGGATTTGATCGAAATATATGTAATCTGGCTGAAAACAAATTATACAAAAATTTTTTTTTTAACTTTAAAAAAATTTTTTAAATTTAAAAATTTGTGAAAAAATATTTATACACACCTGTATGTGAGGGATCCGAACCCTCACCATATGGTAAAGCCGGACCTCGTGCACCGGCACGTTGTCATTCCATATCCTTCCATACCCTTATTCACACTCGCGCACTCACGAAAATAACGACGATCGTTTCTTGAAAGACTGCTCGCTGCACGCTTCAGCTTGGAGTTCGAAAAGCATACCGGGCGACACACACGCACGCAACGGTATTAAGTATACATACTCCTACTGCAGGGTAAATGATTTCTATGCAGTCTTCGATTCTTCTGCGTTGTCCTCGTTCCATTTCTTCATCTATTTCTTCTTCCATTTCTTGTTCCATTTCTTCATCCATTTCTTCGCCCATTTCTTTTTTTTTACACTGTACTCGCGAACGTTTTCACACTACTGACTGACTGACTTAACTGACTGACTGACTTCAGAGGACTGAACCAGAGCTCAGAAGAGTAATTAAGATAAAATATATCTAGCCCTACAATAGCGAGAAAGGATTCGTCGGAGCATCGGCACCACATATAGGCGAGCGTCGCCGGAGCATGGCTTCATAGTTTACGTTATACGATATACGATATACCTTTCAAGCGGCCCGAGTGGTTCGAGTCAAACGTCGCATATACGGCTCAAATAGAAATGCGTGTGAAGAAATTAAGTCATGATTTTTATATTTTAAAAATACATTTTTTTATTCTTTCTCTTTTTACATATTTTTTTTTTACGTACTACGGTAGCGCACTAAAAAATAAAGCTGCGAGCTCACAATCGACAATTTATCGAAGGCATCGCTATCGCGTATTACATTTAATACTTGCGTAAGATCCGTTACAGTGGACGCGATTTTGGAGAATTGCGTGAACTTGACATCGACCGTTTCGACAATTTTACTCAATCGATGGAACATCGCGTCGATGCACAGATCAAAATCGAGCATACGGCGTAACGTTGATTCGATCATCATTAAGCGTACGTTTAAAGACTCGAGACGTACGAGTTTGACACCGTTAATCGTACAAATTTTCAATGTTAGCGGTCCAAATCTTATAAAATCACACGTATCTTTACAGGATCGAATGAAATTCAGAATGTTCCGTCGTTGTTCGTAGAATCCCTTCCACGTTTCGAGGGACAGTATCAATTCCGTTCCTCGATGATCTCCTACGGCGATCTCCACGTAACTCGGTGGACCCACGATAACGCCAACTTCAAGGAATTTGCATCCCGTAGCCGTCAACGCGTATCGTCTGCTGAGTATACGAACCGCGCGACGCTTCAACGAAATGCTGTAAAAAATAACGAAATTAGTAATAAAAAAATAATACAATTTATAATTTTGCAATTTAAAAAAATATAAAGCTTTATAATTTAAGAAAAAAAATGAAAAACTTACTTGTTACACTTGTTTTCGTACGATGGAGTTTCATCATCCTCATCATCGTGCGCGCGACGCTTCAACGAAATGCTGTAAAAAATAACAAAATTGTAATAAAAAATAACACAATTTATAATTTGCAATTTAAAAAATATAAAGCTTTATAATTAAAAAAAAAACAAAAAACTTACTTGTTCTCGTACGATGATCGTTTCATCATCGTGAATCGGTACGTAATAATTCATACGTCTACCGCCACTGTTACCGCCGTTGCTTCCTTCAACGGAATACATTCTTTCTCTCGGCTATGAGAAGTGAACACCGTTCGCACAAGCAGTCGATACGAGACTAGTCGTATAAAATTAATCAAATATACGCGGCAACTCCCAAAACTATGATGAAGAAGGGGGAAATTAATGTTTCTGGAACGCGCAATCAGCGCTCTGAAATTTAGGAGAGGGGACTAAGGTTGTGGATGTTTTTTTATTAACCATCCCCCCCTTCTCTCTTCCGCATGACATCAACCGCGAAACATGTTCAGACATGTTCGCTGAATAACCTGATACCCCCCCCCCCTCGAAGCTATCGAGTTAGAATTCGTCACGTGTACCTACTTATTCTTTAATTTTGTACACTATCGACTAATGGAGGAAAGGAAGTAAAACATTGTAAAAAAATTACACATACATATAAAATTTATTTTTTAAAAAGATGACAATTTTTTCTGGCGTTTCGACCACCAGTTAAATATTTTTAATACATTTTGCAACGCGCAATTCTTAACGTGTTTTCCACATCGCATAGTATTGGTAGCATCTAGAATATTTAAAGATTCGATATCTTCGTAATCCGCATCCAGAGTCTCGATGTTTAGGTCTTTTCTCGCTTTATTCTCAAGCAGATCCACCAGCCATTCTCGTTTCTGGCATCCCTTGACGTACACAAGAGTCGGCATCTCGTCGTCGTCGTCGTCGTCGTCGTTGTCCTCTTCCTCACCGAGCACGGCCGACGTAATTAAACGTTTCACCTTGCTGTACGGCACGTTTCCGTCTTCCCATCGTAATCCATGATGATTGCGAATCAACCAGGACGCGCACGATTTGTCGGATTTTGTGAGGAGATTCCACGGCATGGGGCATGTAAAGATGTAATGCGCCAGAACGGCCCCGTTTCTCAGCACCGCTGCCTCCTTCACGACAAATTTCATCCCGACGACGAAACCTTGCAGGTCGACGAACGTTGGTGCGGACATGAAGAGATATCTCTCTTTCTTCGATGCGTGAATCGAGAGAAATGACGCGCGTTTCGCGAAACTCTGATTTTTATATTCCGCTCGCCTTTTTTTCTCTCTCATAAATTTGTATCGAGAGTTGAAGAGAGAAAAAATTTTCGTCGACGTTGCCGCGAACACTCAGACTATTTTGCGCACTACGTTGGTCAACGGATTGTACTCGATCACGCGATCGTGTATGATGAGACAGTACGCGGAGGTATTCGGCGGTACGTTCTCCATGCAATCGAATTTTAGTTTGACATCCACGGTGGCGTTTTTGACGGATTCGTTTTGTCGAGAGCAATCGATGATCACGAACGGGCCATTACGTAGAAAAGTCGAAACGGTGAGACTCGGCTCGAGATATTCGTATCCGTAATAGCCCTTGCAGAAACGCGCGTACATATCGTACAGAATCGCCCATCTGTGTTTACCAAAGTCCAAATTCAAATCGTCGTACGGATAGACTTCCGAGTTTAGGTAGTGTTTCACGTTGGTCAATTTGCAGTCGTCGAATCGGCTCGTGTCCGCGGACATGACGTTCTTCCGACCCGTTTGCAGAGCGAAAACGACGTATCGCGGTTTCTCGAGCTGAGTCGCGGTCTTAATGGCCCACGAGTGCTTGGTCGTGTTCTGCAACAGGGGATACTCGTACAGATCCCACGAACGGAAACCCATACTTAAATATCGTCCGTTTTCCAAGGTGCGCAGCATCGACAGCTTGTTGACCTCGCTCAATACCACGTGAGGCATTCGCCACTGTATCTTGAGTAGTTTGACGGTAGGCTCCAACGCGAGACTTCCCATCAGACAATTGTTGTCGGTGCGCGATCGTATCAAGATTAATTCGTGACGAGCGTTGATCACCACGCGCTTGTAATCCTCGCAAAATCCCAGTAACAGGTTGAGCGGTACGCAGAAATTGAAGTATCCGTTCGGGTTATTATGTGGTTCCCAGCCCGCGTTTCGCAGGATCACGCTTCTGTCGGACGATACCGTTACGTAGTTCTTGAGCGTGCTGGTTATTCCTACGTTTCTGCAGTGATCAATCTCCACACCGTCGAACTCGTATCGAATTACATCGAACATGAACGCGACGCAATTATTCCCCAATACCACGTTATCGGCTTGGTTGGCTGCTCCGGTCACCGTCAATGTTCCTTCGACGTAGAGAAAACTTTCGCACGGCAACGTATACAGATCCTGCTGTTGTATGGGTATTCGTATCTCGTCGCTATACTCGAACGTTGTGTTGGCGTACGGGTTGTACGTGTGAGTCTCGATCTTGACGATGCGATCGTCAAAGACCGGCTCGCCTCCGATGTTAAGAATTTCAGTCATCGTTCAAATGTTTCGTACCGCGAATCCCAGAGATTGTAAAAATTTAACGTCCAATGCGTTGAGCTTCTTTCTCGTCTCTGTTTTCGTCTCTGTTTTAACGCTACCGAATGTCGATTTGATGATATCGTCGATCGTCGCAGTCGTAAAGATATTCTTATCTGTCGCGTGCTTCGAGTCGTTCAACACGAGCATGTCACACGTCGCGCGTTATCGCTGTTGCCGTCGTACGTGCAATCTGACGGTGATCTCTTCTCCTCGAAAATCGAGCAATCGTCCGTCTTGATCCGTGACGCGTATCGTTAGATCCGTAACGCTTCGCGCGATGATCGGCAGATAAATGATCTGCGCCGGCGTTTCCGATATCTTATATCCCGGTGGTACGCTCGGTGAAAATTCGTGTATCGTGTGAACACGTTTGCCGTTGCTGTACGCACCCGCGGTCACGTTACACTCCACGCGAATAATGTTTACGTTGATAATATTAATCGACGCGTCCGATTCGTGCCACTGTCCCGGCTGCAATATACGCTTCGACGAGAATCCCAGCAGCGATCCAACGTTGTTCGGTTTGTTAAAGTTCACTCTGAAAGCGCACTTGATCTCGCTCTTCATCGTATTGTAATTTGCGCGGAGCACTATCGGGTATTCCGCGGCCTCGTCTTCGTAGCCGTTCGCGCGAGCGGTCGCCTTTCGCGCGATATTCGCGACCGACGTACGATCATCGTTGGAACGATTTACGCGTCGCGGGCGTTTTCGTGAAATTTCGCGTTTCAAAAACTCATGTATGGCTCGTATCTCGTACGATCCCTCGGGAATCGTAATTTCCATGTCATCCTCGTCGAAATAAAATTTATTGTTCGAAGAATTCACGTTCGGAATCGTGTGATAAGTCTCAAAACACGTTAGACTGAGCTCGTAGTCACCGTCGCTCAGATCCACGGCGGGAAAATAGTGCTCCGCGAGGATGCTGCTCTTCCCGGTCAGCGTGAACGTCATAGACATGTCGGTGGAAACCGTTAAGGAATACTGAGTCACCACGGCGCACCGTCAGACTTTAAATTAGCGTCGATCGTCCGGAGAAATCGCAGGCACAATTGTCCACAGATGTTCTGATCGTATCGCTGATAAGACGTGCAATTGTACTCGATCTTTGTCACGCTCGGTCCGAAATATTGCACCAATTCTTTCGGCGGTCGAAGATTGCCGAAACTGTCGAAATATACGACTCGATCTTCCCTCTTCGCGTACGCTACCCAATGAGTACCGGGACCCGTTGCATCGTCCAAATTTACGATACCGCTCTCGTTTCGACGTACACCGCCGATCGGTAACGAATCACGCATGAAGACACCTCTGAAGAACGGTACGCGCATACGCCTTGCCAGTCGATTCAATTGTACGTTAGTCGTAATACCCGCGGGCATATTTAACGTCTTTTTGACGTTTTTTTTTTATTTTTGACGCTACTCCTCGCCCGCGTTTGTGCGGGCCGAGATACAGCCCTCGTCCATATTTGTACGGAGCGAGATAAAGTCCGCGACCTTCCATGGCACGATTGTGACGTTGCATCTCTTCCAGCTGACGCCGCGCGGCTTTGTTATCGTTCACGGCCTTTACGACTCCCGCCGCTCCGCCGGCCAGAGAACCGAGAACTCCCAACAACGGTAGAATCGGCAATACGCCGCCTCGTTTCGCTGTCGGAAGTATCCGTTTTTTCGTTAGCTTTTTTTTCTTCACCGTTTTCGATTTTTTCGTTTTCAAGCCCATTCCGAGCTTCGTCTTAGCCTTCATGGTCGCCCAGACGGCTGTAGCGGCAGCTCTCTCCGAGAGTCGAATCTCTCGCGGTAATGCGTTTCCGCGCTTCCGCAGCGAGTATCTCGTCCGCCGCGTGTCTCTCGGTGAGATCGCGGTTACGCGAATAGGCTATGTCGTGCTCGCGACACGCCGCGTCCAATGGATTGATACCTTGATCGCCTCTCGCCAATCGATCTTGTAAACGAGTTCCCGGACCGCAAAATTGATAGCTGGGAATGTGTAATTCGAACGGAAGTGCGTTTATAGCGCGATTTAACAGGCCTCCACCATTTTTTTTCGTTGACATTCGCCGCAATCCTTTATCATTGGCGCGGGACCGTCGACGTGCGTTCGCTGCCACGGTTGATTGTAATGTTCGTAACAACGACGATACGTCTGAACCTCCAAATCCGCCCTTATATGTTCCGGAAGCTTGTCCCACACGTAGTGGACGTGATCGCCGCACGTTTGCAGCAGAACGGCTTTCGGCACAAATTGCAGCTGTTCGGCGCTCAAGTCGCGAATATCGGAAGGTCTCGACAGTAGAACGAACATTTTTGCTACTGAGCGATTCGCGGTTCCGCTCGGCTATAAATAGGCGTTCGAGTCAGCCAGAAAGTCGACAGTGTGGAAAGAAATGAGATTCGTGCGACAACCGTTGGCGATTCGCGTGACGAATTGCGACGACAGATCACGGTTGTTGGGGGGCAACGTGGAGAAACGCAAGCACGGTACGATGCTGCCGGCTACTATACGCGCGATCATTTGCGGCCCTTCGAATTGCGGTAAAACCAACGTTCTGATTAGCTTGCTGGAAAGTCCGCACGGTGTACGTTTCGAAAACGTGTACGTGTACTCGAAATCGCTGCAACAGCCGAAATATCGATATCTAGAGAATTTATTGACGATCGACGAAATCGGCTACTTTACGTTCTCCAATAACAGTGACGTCATTCCACCGAGCGATGCACGTCCAAACTCGATCTTCGTCTTCGATGACGTGGCGTGCGACAAGCAAGACACGGTGAGAGAGTATTTCTCAATGGGCAGGCACTCGAGCGTCGACTCCTTCTATCTCTGTCAGACGTACGCGAGAATACCTAAACATCTGATACGCGACAACGCGAATCTGCTGATCCTGTTCAAACAGGATGGTACCAATTTGAAACACGTGTACAACGATCACGTAAATACCGACATGTCGTACGACGAATTTTGCTCGTTGTGTCACGATTGTTGGCAATGCAAGTACGATTTCGTAGTAATAGACAAGGACAGCGCGCTTTCGAACGGCCGATACAGAAAAGGATTTAACGTGTTCGCGATACCGCAAAAGCGATCAGTCGGTGCCGATACCTTGTCGGAGGTGAAACGTTAGCCTTATAGAGATCGACGTTCTGCTTTGTTTTCCCTGCGATGGCCGCGATCAACGGGAGCGAGAATATTCGCGAACGCGAGAAGATCGTGAAAGAAATTGCGAAAACGAGTAATTCGATTCGCAAGAAACTTCGCGCTTTGAAAACCGGTAAGATCGAGAAGGACATTGAGTTGGACACGCACTTTAAACCTCTCATCGGACCGCTGAAAAAGATCGTCGATAACTCGAGCTTGACCGCGGTGAAAAAAGAGGAACCGACGGAGAGCGACGCTGACGCGAAAATCGAACCGCTATCCGTTCAACAGCGCGGGGAGGAGGAGGAGGAGGAGGAGGAGGATGAGGAGGATTGGGAGGATGCGACGTCGAAAAAGAGAAAACGATCAGACTCTATGTTGAATCTCCCATCGACACCGTTTAAATCTAATCAATCGAAACGAACAAAAGTACTACCGATAACCTCCACACCGACCACGACGACGACGGGAACCGTGCAAGATACAATTCCCGAATTCCTCACAAGCGCGAATGTTTTTGAAACCACGGACGATTCGATTGCGACATCCGTACAAAAGACGTTGGAAACGCCGACGGGACAGGAAACGTTTCTACAATCGTTGCAAGATCACTTGGGTCCACTGGGCCGAGAGTACATCAAGGCTTTTCTGAGCGCCGATCGAGGTATAGACAGCGCATACGGCATTTATTTCGGCAAAGACGGACTGATGCTAGGTAATAAACGTTTTGACGTGAATAGCGCGGATACCATAATTATCGATGGCGTACGATACGGTGGCACACCCGGCATTTACGAGTTGATCTTCAAAAGAATGCCCGATGATGAGATCTACACGAAGGAAGATATGAAAAAATACAGGCACATACTGTTGGCAACGAGTGCTCATAAAATCAAGCATGATCCTCGCGAGCGAGTAAAGAGCAACTGTGGACACAAGTATCTAAATATAATCGCATCGTTGTTCCCTCCCGAATCCAAGAAGAAAACATCTGGAAAGGGATTATCCATGCCTCGCGCGATGACGCTAACCGACAATAAGATCGACTACGTGCACTGGGACGACCCCAACGAGCTGGTGGATCGTCTGCGATTGCTCGACGCTTCGCGCCACGCCGGCAACAATGCCCACGACAACGAGATCATGTCGATCATCGAGGAACTTCGCGAAGCCGGACTTATTATAAATTAAACCATGCGACGGTGATCCGTTCAATCAGCGTCGAAATGCCGATCAACAAATTTGGATTGTTCGAGCACAGCGGAGACGCGACGAATGCCATTTCGTACCATCGGTGGAGCGGATTAATGAGAAATTTCGTGCGCAATAACGCTCTGTGTCGCGCCGCCACGGACTTTGACGCAAAGTCGCGCAAGATTCGTCGCGTAGCGCAACCTGAGACTGACAGTGACGCGGTTAACAAACTGTACATTGATCAATTCTTTAAAATATTGAGCAATCAACGAAAAGAATCAGACGAGAAGCTGACTGCGTTCGAGAAAGATCTGCAAGCGTTACGAACTGCGATAAACGCCCTTCGACGTGCGAATATCGTTGAATCAGACGCGACAACGAACAAGAATGGACAAACGGTTCAGCAGAAACGACTATCGAAAGGCGACGAGTGAAGAGAAGCAACGGTTCATCAACGATGGTGAGGAACGGCAACGAACGATTCGAGAACGGTTGTCGGACGGCTGTCTAGCGGTTCGAGAACGATTGTCGGACGGTTGTCAAACGGTTCAAAAACAGCTTAAAAACGATTGCGAGCAGTTTAAAAACAGCTGCGAATTACGCGGAGACAGGAAAGGCTACAAACGGCTAAAGAACGTCGACGACGACGACGACGATGAGTGGTAAGAAGCAGTTAACTGACGACAACGAGCGACAACGAACGATTCACGAATGGTTCAGAAGCGGTTACGAATGGTTCAGAAGCGGTTACGAACTGTTCGGAAATTGCTACAAACGATGCACTAGAAGCAGAAACGGCGACAACGAAACATGAGACCGTTAAAATCGACCGATGCGGATAAAAATATCGAAAAACGACGGTTGGTGGACGAATTGCACGCACCGGCGAGAAGAAATTTTCCCCGCAGACACGTCATAGTGCGAGGGTACGACGACCTGTGGCAGGCTGACATCGTCGAGATGCGTCCGTACTCGCGTTTCAACGGAGGCTACCACTACATACTCACCGTCATCGATGTGTTGAGCAAGTACGCGTGGGCCGTGCCGCTCAAGGGTAAAGGCGGCAGCGAGACAGCCGACGCTATCGCTGAGATAATTCGACGCAGCGGGAGGTGCCCTAGTAATCTACAAACCGACATGGGGAAGGAATTTTACAACACCGACGTGCAACGTCTCGTGAGAAAACACGACATCAATCATTATTCCACGTATTCGGTGTTGAAGGCGTCGGTCGTCGAGCGATTCAATCGTACGTTAAAGAACAACATGTGGAAGATGTTTACGCTCAACGGAAATTACAAGTGGGTCGACGCGTTGCCGCGACTCGTGTCGGATTACAACGCGCGCAAGCATCGAACCATCGGCATGCGACCCGTCGACGTTACCCCCGCGAAAGCCGAAATACTCTTGGCTATGGTGTACAGCGCGATAAAAATCGCGGGTCTGGCAAAATTCAAAGTGGGTGACTCGGTGCGCGTTAGCAAATACAAAACAATTTTCGAGAAGGGCTACACACCGAATTGGACCACCGAGGTGTTTAAGATCGTTAAAGTGCAGCGTACCAATCCCGTAACCTATCTACTCGAGGACTATCGTGGAAAATCCGTCTCTGGAGGGTTCTACGAGCACGAGTTGCATCGCGCGACTTATCCGGAAGTGTATCTCGTGGAGAAAGTACTGCGCAGGAGGGGTGATGAGGTTTACGTTAAATGGCTGGGATTCGATGGATCGCACAACTCATGGATATCCAAGGATAATGTTATTTAATTTTGGGCAAACTTTTTTATTCATAACATAAAAATATGCAATATGTAATACATGTAAATGTTTGAAATATGAAATACACATAAAGTATGTGAAATACACATATGTGTGCAATATATTTATTTATTAATATTCTTTCCAATACTGTAATATAACACTCACAATACGTTACTACATGTATTCATACATTATACTATACTATACATACATTATACTATACATACGTTATACTATACATACGTTATACAATATATACGTTATACATTTTTATACACACGTTACAAAGGTATTCGGTAATGTCCCCACTGTAACGTATCGGTCGAATTAGGTATAATATATCGCTTGTCGTCGTACGGACTCAGAGCGATTTTTGTTTCGGACACGGTGTACACCTCGTGCAACTTCGATCGTATACAGGACTGCTGCCGCGTCAATTCAATTTCGTCTCGCAGACATCTCGTGTAATCGTCGAACGTTATAGTACGCGCTACGACGTTGCTCTTGACACCTTTCGCTTTTTTACAGTCTTTCTTACCATCCACCCTCAACGCGTACATTTTCGCCCTGAGTCCGACGAATTCAGTCATGATCGCACCGTTGTTTTCATCTTTCATCAAGCCCGGCACTTTCTTGTTCTCGAGCGTTATACCGTACGGGTTGTCGATCGCGTAATCGCTCGTGTCAAATCTAGCGATATCGCGTTTCATGTCCCTGTACACATCCTCGCACTTTACGTGATATATCAGACTGTCCGTATCGGTGTACATAATTCTACACATGTCTTCATACAGGGGAGACATGTACTCGTAATGAAATTCGTACAAACAAACTTTTGATACGTCGAGAATGCACATGCCGACGTAAATAGGTTTGTTAAATTTAACTTCGAGTTTTCGCAGTTCGACGGCTATCAGATTTTCCGAAAACACGCTCCTGCTATGAAAATTTGGTCGCGCGATCATTGTCTCCGCGCCGTATCTACCGTTCCACTTTGTCAGTAATTTTACATCAACGTGATTGCGAACTTTTCCATAGTTTTCCCAAATACCGCGTTGTTCATCAATTTATATAAATTTTTCTCAAACTCATTTTTGGCCAATGTTCTAAAGGACCACGCACACAAACAATGTAATCTGGGCCCCGGTCAAATTTCTCCAAACTTTGGGATTTTTTAGCTTATGACCCCTCGATCAAAAGTCCTTATGGGCCAGAACCTCCAAGAAGTCATGGAAAAGAGTTATGGGGTATGGAAGTCGACGGAATATAAGTAGTCGAATATACACGTTTTTACCTTTGAAATGTCTCAAATTCAAGGGGATCTATTATGATAACTAATGGGACAAAACTTCTTGAACTTGAAGAGGACTATCTGATAGTTTGGACCAATCTTGGCCATAAAGTCTAACTAGGGTCCGGTAGGGCCCAGTAAGGGCCGAGCCAAGTTTTTAGGATGGAAACCTGGAGTCATCGCAGAATCAGATTCTGTGACTAGAAATATATTCAGATATCATACTAACATTTCATAACCGACCCGAACAATTAAAGCAAGATTCGGTGTGAATCCGATCAATTAAGGCAATATCCAGTGTGGACCGACCGGTTAAGGTAAGATCCGGTGTGGAACCAATCAATTAAAGCAAGATCCGGTGTGGACCCAACCAGATAAAGCAAGATCCGGTATGGACCCGATCCATTAAGGCAAGACCCGTGTGGACCCAACCAGTTAAGGCAAGATCCGGTGTGAACCCGATCAATTAAGGCAAGATCCAGTGTGGACCCGACCGGTTAAGGTAAGATCCGGTGTGGACCCGACCGGTTAAGGTAAGATCCGGTGTGGACCCGACCGGTTAAGGTAAGATCCGGTGTGGACCCAACCAGTTAAGGCAAGATCGGGTCCACACCGAATCTTTCCTTAATTGGTCGAGTCCACACCGGATCTTGCTTTAATTGTTCGGGTCGGTTGTGAAATGTTAGTACCATATCTGAATATACTCCTAGTCATAGAATCTAATTCTGCGATGAATCCAGGTTTCCATCATAAAAACCTGGCTTGGCCCTTACTGGACCCTACCGGACCCTAGTTAAACTTTATAGCCAAAATAGCATTAGTTATCATAATAAATTCCCTCGAATTCGAGACAATTTAAAGATAAAAACGTGTATACTCGACTACTTATATTTCGTCGACTTCCATACCCTATAACTGCTTTCCATGACTTCCTAGAGGTTCGGGCCCATAAGGACTTTTGATCGGGGGGTCATAAGCTAAAAAATCCCAAAGTTTGGAGAAATTTGACCGGGGCCCAGATTCCAGAGTTTGTGTGCGTGGTCCTTTTGTATTAAATTTGATGTAAGTGCGGAGCCACGGAGATTGAGCAAATTGCAATACGCGATGTATCTTTGTGACGCGAAGGCCGTGGCGCGTGCACTGCTGTAGGTTGCGGTAATGTATGACGTAACGCTTTTTATCGTACAGCGTGGCGAGAAGTTTTTCCTGCCGTTTGCCTGGCGGTTTATCGCGTGTCGGACAGAACGGTAGGTCGGCGTGTGCGTCGTGTTTATGCTGCGGATACTCGAGATCGACTTCGAGAATGTAACCCTTGGGCGAGTCCAAAGCGATCGCGCTAAACTCGAAATTTGAGACGTCTTTGACCCATCGAAAATCTGCGTAGGGCAGTGGCTGACACATCGCCCAGCCGTACAAGTTGTTTACATCGAAATACATCAGGTATGACGTCGGTTTTTACCGATCGTAAGATTGCATGTACTTGTTATTAGCCAGCGCGTATCTGCCGGAACATTGACTCAAACCGCCGCGTATACCGCGTTCGATGAACATGACCATGTCAATGTCTGTGAGTAGTTCGAAATTTACGCGAGTATGCTTCAACATGGCGTCCCATGTAAAACCTGGCAAAGTGTAGTACGCGGGATCGAGTCCGTAACTCGCTATACAACTGTCGCGGAAATTTTCAAAAACGTCGGCCAATAACAAGACATCGGTCTTTAAATACAGATCGCTGTATTCGCCCAAGGTTCGAACGGAGAACCGTCGCCAGACGTTCGCGGCGTGCTCGTAATCGCTCTCGGATACGGTGTCACCGGTCAAAGAACTGTAAAACGATTCGCGCGGTGGTAAACACGTGTCGTCCAGCTTGTCCACACAATCCACGTATTCGTACGGAAATACGCCTTTTCGCGTCAAAAGATCAAAATCCTCGGTCGATAATTGTGAAAATTGTGAACGTACAATTTTTAACTTATCTCCGCATAGAAAAGATGCTAATTTATCGAGGCTCGTGCTAAGAAATTTGTACGAGTCAATGAATCTTAATTTGATGCAATTTCTTTTGTCTTTATCTTCAGTGCTTTTAACGTTCTTTGTAAATGAAATGTATTTTTCTTTCGTGATTAGAAGTAAGTCTACGTGTCCTTCGTACGCCGTAGCTATTTCCGTGATAATAAAATGCGCGTCGTAACCCGATAAATTATGAAAAATTATTGGAATGTAATGCGAATCTGTGTAATTTAGATTACAGTTGGAATGCGCGGGACCTCTATAACGACCGGTCAGATGACAATGATCGCGTACTCGCACGTTGTCTGGCTCGAACGGTTTTTCGCAAATGTGGCAATGCGTCGCGCTGTGAAATATCTCCCGCTCGTCTCGCGTTAATTCCGTCATGCAAACATTACCGGATAAGATAGTCTTTACGTCGTGTGCTAAACGTCTTAGTTCCTCGGTAAACCACGTGACGCAATCCTTATCGCGACGAAACCGATACGCGGATAACGAGTCGTCGTACGAGCACCGCACGTAATATCCTATGCTAAATACCCGATGATGTTGAGATTTGAACGTGGACGTTGTCGGATCCGCATCCGTCTTCTCGAGGGTACATTCCAGGTCGGCGTATACGACATATGGAAATCGTTCCTTCCTGCTGTGATTCTTGAAACTCAGCCACTTGTCGTCTTCGCTCGGTAGTCGGATGGCACAGTTGTTTATCTCTCGGCAGTCTACTCCGTGGGCTTCCAATTTCTCGCTCGATCTAAAATAATGTAAACAACTGCAAAAAGAAAAACACATTTTTTAATTTTTATATTAAAAATATTTTATAATTTTATTAAAAAAGAGTATAGGTACTCACCGATCGCAAAAGTATTTCCGACCATTATGCCTGCTTAATTGCGAGCTAACGAGACGCGATAGGTTCTTTATCCACGCGAAATGTCCCACGTTGTCGTCTCGCGGGTCCTGCACGTACAGCAAATTGACGTGCTTTTCTCTCTTCAGGTCGGTGAGCCATATCGGGAGAACGTTCGGCGTCTTCTTTCTCTCGATGGCATACACATTGATGGATATAATGTTGTGATTTTCAAAAATTTTAATCTGTTTCAAAGTCATTGGAAACTCAATGCCTTGTAAATTTAATATATTTTTGTAATCAGGGTACGAGGATTCCCGATATGTATGATCCATGACAGGATACAGCGTGGCGACCACCGACCACGCGAAGCATGCATTGTCCATCGAATGCATGTTGATCACCGCTTTTTTCGATTTAATTTCTTGCGGTAAATTGATGTAACATCCCGCGTGCAATGGATTGTACTTGTTTACGTTCACTGTCAAATTAAGTATACGCGACAACGCCCACCCGCTGTCGCGTTCCTGAAACTCTTCGAGACGCGATAAAGTAGGCTCGATAACGTGTCGCTCGTACCACTCGCGCAGATCCGTCGCACGAAAGAGTTCACGGTTTCCCGTGCTGACACTTTTGTTCGCACGTTTGTCACCCGTCACAAACTCGCCGTTGAACACAGTGTTTATCTTTACACTTGCGTGTCTTTGCACGGCGTTCCGCACACGATCGAGCACGATGTCTCTAGCATCTTCGAGAAATTGTCGCGGTTCGATGTAATTGGTATTTATCACTGCACCGGTCAATACACGGCTTTCGAACGCGGCATCGATCTCTCGCCACACGAGTCTTTCCGTGTTTTTGTTACCGCTACTACTACCCGCCGCGTACTCACCACCGATATGTACGAACCGTCTCTGTAATAGAGTCTTCGCACCTTCGAGTCGCGCGATTCTTGCCACTAAAGATTGTTTGTTTCCGACAGTATGAAAGTCGTCTGATGAGAGCCGCGGACGTTTGGAACGACAGTCTTCTTCGAGCTGCTCAATAAATTCCTCGCATCGCTGTTCCCATGCAAAATATTCGCCCAAAGAAGCGATTTCGTTGCATCGTTCCACCAGGTCGCGTTCCGTTTCATCGGGATATTCCATGTTTTTTTTTTAGATCACGTCAAATTCTTTGATAGAGCACTTGCACGTTACTCGATCGCACGCTGAACAATATCGTTTGCCACGTTGAATGTGATAGAGCGCAGACATCAAATGAGTAAGACTGAAGTAGGGGACATTAAAGTGATTATCCTCCCAATTATTACGTGCCGACAATACTTGACACAAAAACCTTCACCCTCGAATATGAACGTTCGCGCCGCGAAAACTAGCCGAAGACTGATCCGCAAGATGTTGATCCGTAATCATCCTGGCGACAATGGATGCTATGCGTTTGTATAATTATCGTTAGACATATTTTGTTTATACATTCCAGCAGCCGGACATCGGCGCTCGCTTTTTGTAATATGCCGCGCCTTGACCGAATACCACCCGCGACGGTTAAATCGTAATCGGCAGCGGCTCTTCCTAGAAAAAAACATAAAGAGGACTCCGCAACGGTTAAATCGTCATCGGTGACAAATTTTATCAATTGTTTACCTCGGCTATTTTATCTTTAAACCGTCGTCGGACCATCAACGCTCGCTTTTGTAGTGAGACGCCGTAACCGAATGGCGGCTCGCATGTTCTAGAAGGGTGAGATCATTGCAGAGTCAAGTGTCTAACTCACTGTTTTGTTTATATTCACCGATAAAACGGCGCCCGTTAGCTTTTGTAATACCCCTGCGCCGAAAAAATTACTCCCTCTCCCCCTGGACCACCCTCGGCGTAGAACGCGGACACTTACCCTCCTCCTCCCCCTCGGCCTAGAACGCGGATATCTCTCCCCCTCAGCCGAACGGCGGCGGTATCCCTTGTCAATGATATGTTTATCAATATTTAATAAACAACATGTCCCGACGCGCTAACCGATTCCCCCCCGCCCCCGCTCCCCCTCGCCCCTGGGTCCCCCTGCCCGCTCTCCCCTCGCCACGGAGTCCCCCCGCCCCGCTCCCCCCTCGCCCCGGGGTCCCCCCCGCCCCGCTCCCCCCTGAGATCCCCGGCCTAGGTCTCTCAAAATATTATCTACTAATATAATGTCACGACTTGAGTAGACGTGCGTACAGCCACGAGGACGATTCAGGAATCCTTCCGAAATTCTCGCTCGATGGCGAAATCGATAGCGTACCCCACCCCGGGCGTACGCGGCCCCGCGAAACTATCGCGCGGGCCAATAGGGGATGAGCTCGCAGGCTCGCGGTGTCTCGCCGCACAGGGCCGTTAATCACGGCTTTTCGCAAGGCGCTCAACGGCCCTTCGTTCGCGCAGCAATTTTTCCGGGTTTCCTCCCGGCGCAGCGGACGGGACGTGATTGCCTCCGTGTTCCTTCCTTTCGGCCCGGGTATGGTGGCCAACCACCCCGGCATCCGGTCAGTAGAGTGAGGAGGGCAGGTAAGTTGATTTTGCTCCGGCGTCCCGGAGCCCTGCCTTCACGGATCCGCCCGTCGCTGTGTTACGCGCCACGCGCGTATCCTCTAGCGCTCCCCTGTGCTCTGCGGCCCGCAAGCATCCTCGAAATCCGCTGGTCGTCGCCAAATTTTCGCTTCTATCCTTGTCGTCTACTCCGTTACTCCTTGGTCCAATCTCAGGAACTCCTGTTTTTGGCTCGGTGAGGCGCCGCGTAAATGATACAAAATAAAACAGGAATTAATAATAACGCAACGCGATTCGAATAGGCCCCCTGGAGATCTCGCATCAATTCGTTGGACCGTCCTCGGGCATAAAAAGGTCGCGAAACCGTGCCTTGTGACGGCGGCGGGGCGCTGCAACGGTGCAGCGAAACTGCCACGTCACAAAACATATAATTGTATTTTTACAGTTTTGATAAACCCCGCTACACGCCACGTATTTTGGGAAGGAGATTTGCCTTGGCATCAACAGCATATAAATTTTTGGATGTTGGAATCAACGCGGGACCTATGTCCTCTGTGGATATACATATTGGTGATAACCGAGGCAATCGGATAATTCTGCCACATGCAACAAAATTGGCTACAATATTGCAAAACGTGCTGCACATTGCAGCAAAATGTGCGCTCATTCGCCACAACATTGCTAACATTGCAGCAATATTGCCCAGGGTAGGACATAGATAGATTGCTGCAGCATTGCAGCAATATTGCATGCAATATTGCAAGCTTGCCGTGCAAGATTGCTGCAAGATTGCTGCAATATATCGTGCTGTTAGGGAAGCGATGTAGACGAAAAATGTCCGTATAAATTTTGTAGCCGAGGGTTTACTCTTTACAACGGTATACCACATTTTAGTAAAATTATTTACTTTGTTGTTAAAAATTGGCACCAAAAAAATAGTGACGACTTTGTCCCGGTTTCCCCTACCTTAATTTATAAAAAT
>JASTWP010002100.1:0-50700 GCA_030770255.1 Temnothorax ravouxi | reverse complement strand
CCCGCGCTTCTGTCGCGCGCGTTCGTGAGTAGGCCGGAAGTAGATGGCATCCTCGTGTTTCTCGAAACTCGAAAAGTTATTTCTCTTCTTCGAAAGTTTAAAACTTTTTAGAATAACGAATAGAAATTGGCTATTTCGAAAATTAACCGTAAATTAAAGGTTAACAAACATTTTGGAAATAGTAACCCACGACGGTTAATTTTCACAATAGCCAATTTCTATTCGCTATTTTGACCGAAAAGTTGACAGGCGATTAGCGGTTGGAAATAGTGACTAATGTATCCGGTATTCAAATATTCGCGATGTGCGACACATGAAACGTATATAATTTATATTAAAAAAAAAAATTATATTCAACTGACGATTACGCATACAAAAGAATTATTATTATTCGTTAAAGCATTAACTGTGTTATATATTTACGCAATGTACCAGATTTGCATGCAGTTATTCAATTATAATTGACACGTGGATTTGTTGATAAAGATAATAGATACTGATCGCGGTTTTTCGAGTTACAGCTTATTCTCTGTAATTTTCTTTTGTTAAAAAGAACCACCGAATAGAAAGACGCACGAACGGTGAACTGGGTGAACAGATTGATTACGAAAGAATATACGTAAAATAATAACTTTTTTAATGATATAATAGAGCTTATATAATGCTTCGCTTAAGCCTGATATTCATTGAAATTCATCGGAAGAAATAATAGTTACGAAATGCTTAAATACGCCGCGGCTACAATCGCTTACGCTACTATATCTAAATACATGCAGTCTCATTTGTTTATATTACGCAGCTACTGTGATATTTACACGTTATATACGGAATCAAATCTCATAAAAAGAACTGGGTCGGCGAGTATTAAGACGATGTTTCGTTCATTGTTTTAAGAAACCGATGTCGCCTGTCATGTTCTCCAATTCGCTGAACATTTTATCGAGGTGCTGGAACAAGAAGTCGAATGTCAATGTTGTATACAAAATATTATCGACAGATTTTAAAATATGCAATTAATTATGCGCTACACTAACGTCTGACGGTTCCTCGTCATTTCGCGTTGTTCTCGGCGGCTTAGCCCTAAACGCTATATTTCCATCATCGTCGATATCTTCATCTTCATCGTCAAAGTCTCCCGCATTGATATCCTCATCATCATCAGAATCATCCGGCTCCTCGACATTATCGTCATCGTCGTCGTCGTCGTCGTCATCGTCATCGTCATCGTCATCGTCGTCATCGTCATCATCGTCGGCATCACTGTCATTGTGCTTCATCTTGAACATCTCATCGTAATCTATGGGTTCCTCTTTGATCTCCGTAAGCATCACCATTTCCTCGACGGTGTTCGCCTCGGTTGGACATGGTGGGTTAACTTTCGATGCCGAAGGTATTTGAAGAGACTGTGACGTCTACATAGAAAAATAAAAGCATTATTAATCTCTTTGGAATTATTGTAATATATATTAAACACGCAGAACACTATGTAGTATCATTTTGCCTGATCTCAAAGATCAAGCATAACGAAATATGTTAAGTAGTTTTTCCATGCGATACAATAAGTACGCACAATTTTGCGATGCAACAATACACAACATAACGATATTGATTTTATATGTATTACCCAAGGTTGTTCTTCTTGCGTCGATAATCCAGGCAAATGAGAGTTTGTGTTTTCCTGAATTTGCGAGGCTGGTTTTCTTTGTGCTTTATTGGAATTATCTTGCAATCGCGCTTCCGCGCTGTCCACATTTTGATTTGCCGACGACTTATTCGCGCGATTGATCTTGTCTTTCTTCGTTTCGTCAGTGTTACTTTCTTCCTCTTTCAACTCGTTAACATTGAGCTCAAGTTCAACGTGATTCGCATTCCGTTCCTTCTCCACTTGTGCGACGTTACTTGGCTCCTCCTTAACTTTCTTAACGTCAAGCTTAGGTTCTTCGGAAAGACAAGTGTTACCTCTCTTCCGTCTAAATCTAACGTTAATACTCCTCTTGTCCCACATTAAACCGTATGCTTGTTTGTAATCTGATATCGCATCGTCCACGCTATTGTATCTCATAAGAATATTTCTGCAACAAAATGTAGAGATATAATATTATAAGGATAAAATTGCAAAAAAAAAACTTAATGATTCCGCTAGATTTAGCATAGCAAATAAAACAAGTTAATAAGATATCTATATAACTCACCGTGTGTTCTTCATCTTTCGCGTTTCTTCGTCTTGCGCCTTTGGAAATTTACTTTTTATGTCGCTCGTTTTAACAGATTCGGGCAGATTTCCTATAAACAAGGTATAGGGATCTATCTCCTCGGGATTATCCTCGTCTCTTAATGATTTTTTCTCGACTTTCAAAGTGCCCGACACCAAACTTGAATTTTCTCCAATTCTTTTATCGCCTCGTCAATATTCACGTCTTCCGCCATTTGAATGAAGCAATATCTCGGCCCACACGGATTTTGAAAATGTATGTTTAGTATCTCAGGATGAAACTGGCCAACAATGTCCTTGTTTAAATCCGTATCGGGAAACTTGATTATTAAGCTCTGCGCATTAACTTTGTTCTTCATGTTATATTCACTTTCAATTTTCAGAGCCCTTTCCGCATCTTCCCTATTCCACGGCTTGTTGACGTAACTCTGAGACATCGGCTTCCTCTGTTTATTCTTCTTCACTACCTTTTCCTGGAAAAATTCAATCGCATTAGCCATTCTCGCAACGAAACACATATACCGCTTGAAATATGTTCGTAATAATTACAATTTTCACATCCTGATCCTCCGTCTCCTCGGTACGTCTGTTGCTCACGATTCCCGGTGGGATGGAAGGGATGGGATGATTAGGTAGAGGAACGGTCATGTGATTCATTATAGCGTCGTTGGTCGCCGCGGGATAATTATTCCTTCGCCACTCCAATCCGAGATTACCCGCCAGCGTCGCCCCGAAATATGCAGCCTGATCAAACTGACCCTGCGGCTGTCCGAACCGCACCACCCTTCTATTTTTACGAAAATTATTTCTCTGAACATACATATTGTTCCTATTGTGAAATCTCTCGCGACGTACGTAGTTACCCCTGAGCGGAATTTCCCTCTGAATCGTATTAGCGATATCGTGCGGAGTCGGATGCGGCAAGGGGGACGTTTGCGGCGCTATCCACTGCCAGGGGGTGTGCGCGTGGGTCCATTGAATGGGAGCCACTTGGGAAGGCACTGGTCCGAATACGTGCGGCGGAGGTGGGACTCCGCTCGGCGGAGGCATAGGAGGCAAGGGTGGCTGCCCGGGTAAGGGCTGAGCGATGGTGGAGGGTGTGGACGACGACGAGTAATTGGCGTACGAGGAGGCATCGTATCCGAAAGCTGATGGACTCCTGCTTAAAGTAGTTCCGTTTGCTCTCGCTGTTTTCCTCGGGCACCTGAGGATCAAAAAAGGATGAATTAAAACGGAGCGGGCGCGCCGTGACTCGATGAATTTTATCGACGCGCACGGATCGGCCGCTGCCTCGTCGGAGGGAGCGAGCATTTCGAGGGACGTCGATGTAAACATTGCGGTCGCGTGTGTAAACATTGTTTTGGCATTAGACAAATTAACCTAGAATAACCTAGAAGATTGGGAAACGCGCGCGAGAGCGAAACGAGAGGGGCCACTACGCGTCCACCGACTGTCGCACGACGTAGGAAGACATAAGCTTCGGGCATTACCGCGCGCTTCATGCTGCCAGGCTGAACGTGACTCGCCTTACAGGACAGCAGCATTTCCTGAGTTACAACGTAAACACATCGTAGCACGAGCATGTGTGACAAGACTGACAAGCGTAGCTGCGACGATGGAGGCGCCAGGGGTGCCAATCCCCTTCCGCGCGCGCGCGTGCGACGATCTTTCGCGGGAGAGGTAAACAGAAACGACCCTGACCCGATCCCGACGAGGTGACGAGGCGAAATTGCGTTATTACGCAATTACGCAATTCATCGTCGCGTCACGCAATTTGCGAGCGCGTCGTTTGCATCCGCGAGATGCCGAACATTCCCGCTTTTTTTTTTTTTTTTTTTTCTTCAAAACTATCGATATCAATCGATCCGCACGCGTTGGGCGCACGTGACTACGCGGACGCGAATAAAATCGCAGAGGTGACACTGTAAAGAGAGACTTCAACGTAAAGAGAATTATAGCTTATAGATTTATTATTATTATATATTGTTTTATTTTTACAATATGTAGCAAGCTCGCAATCTTTCAATCATAATTGACATCAATTTGTAATTGTGAGTGAGAGTCGAGGCGGTTTCTCGTATACTACTGGCTCTTTCTTTGTGTAAAAAAAAAAAAAAGGATTAAACGATACATACATTAATTGACCACGAAGGATACATAAAATAATAACTTTAATGATACAATAAAACTTACATAATCCTGCACTTAAGCATGGTGTTTGAAATTCTTTGAAAAAAATAATTACAAAACGCTTAAATACGACTTTATAATCGCTTACGCTACTGTATTTAAACACATGCAGTATTATTCGTATATATTACGCAGTTACTGATTTATACACATTATATGTGAAATTACATTTCATGAAAAGAACCTCGGATTCGAGTGTGATGGCGCGTGTCCAAATAGTAAAATTCAAGCGTTTTTCAAGAAACCAATATCGCTCGTCATATTCTCCAAATCGCTGAACATCTGGTCAAGGTGCTGAAATAAGATTCGAGATATTTTGTGTTCTTAGTAAAGTTAAAAAAAGACTTTTAAGTAGATATAATGTAATCAACAATTAATCGTGCGTTGTACTCACATCCGTTGGTTCTTCTTTATCTTGTACTGCTTTCGACGGTCTCGCCGCAAATGCTATATGTCCATTATCTACTTCATCTTCATCGTCCTCTTCGAAATCTTCCTCATTATTATCCTCGTCGTCGTCAGTATCGTCCGGTTCCTCAACATCGTCGTCATCGTCATCGTCATCGTCATCGTCGTCGTCATCATCATCATCTTCATCCTCGTCATCGTAATCTATAGGCTCCGTTTTGATTTGCGTGAGCATCACCATTTCCTCGACACCAGCCTGCGGACACGATGATGGATTTTCCGATGTTGAAGGTACTTGAGAAGACTGTGACATCTACATGCATATGACAAATAGAAGCATTATTAGCTCTTCAAGACGATCGTGATATATAAATCGCGCGAAACATTACACGATTTCATAATGCCCGTTCTTAAAGGTCTATAATAATGAAATGTAATGAATGTCAACGAATACAAATTGTTTTTCCGACAGGTAATGTAAGAATTGATTATTTGCGTACAATTGCAACGCAACATTATGCAGCTTAACAATATTGATTTTATATATGTTACCCAGGGTTGTCGTTGTTGCTCTTGCATTGTCTTGGCTGACGTGATTGAGGTTGGCAACAAAGAGGAATGAGAATTCGCATTTTCCTGAACTTGCGAGGCCAATTTATTTTGCGCTTTACCGGAATTATCTTGTAATCGCATCTCCACGCTCTCCACAACTTGACTCGTCGACGATTTATCCGCGTGGTTGGCTTTATTCTCCTTCGTTTGACCAGCATTATCCTCTTCTTTCGACTCGTTACCATTAGGCTTAAATTCAACGTGATTCGAATTCTGTTCCTTCACCAGTTGTGCAGCGTTACTTGGTTCGTCTTTAACTTTCTTAACGTCAGGCTTAACTATCTCGGGAAGATAAGCGTTACCTTCCTTTCGTCTAAATTTAACAATGATACTCCTCGTGTCCCACATTAAACCGTACGCCTTTTTGTAATCCGCTATCGCGTCGTCTACACTATTATATCTCATAAAAGCAAATCTACAACAAAATGTAAAGATAAAATAAGCACAATATAGTCATAGATATATAAATATTTATAAGATATCTACAACTCACTGCGTGTTCTTTAACTTCCGTGCTCTCGATACATCCACTCGTGCCTTTGGAAATTTGCTTTTTATCTCGTTTGCTTTAACAAATGTGGGCAAATTTCCTATGTACAAATTGTAAGGATTTATGTCCTCGGGCTTCGCGTTTCGGACATCCTCGTTTCTCACCGCTTTCTTCTCGACTTTCAGGTATCCCGTACCAAATTTAACCTTCTCCAGCTCTTTTATAGCTTCGTCAATATTCACGCTCTTTGCCATCTGAATGAAACAGTATCTCGGACCGCTCGGATTTTGAAAGTGTATATTCCGTATACCGGGGTGAAACAGTCTAACAATGTCCTTGTTTAGATCCGGATCGGGAAACTTGATTATTAAGCTCTGCGCATGAACTTTGTTCTTCATATTGTATTCGTTTTCAGTCATCAGAGCTCTCTCCGCGTCCTCCTCATTCCACGGCTTACTAGGATAGCTCTGTGACATCGGCTTCCTCTGTTTGTTCTTCTTCACTACCTTTTCCTGAAAAAATTCAATCGCGTTAGCTGTCCGTATGACAAACGTCCGTATGAAAACTGCTTGAAAAATATGTTCACTATAGTACAATTTTCACATCCTGATCCTCCGTTTCCTCGCCATGCCTATTGCTCGCGATTCCCGACGAAATGGAAGGTACGGAATGGGAAGAAAGAGGAACAGTCATGTGGTTTATTATACCGTCGTTCGCCGCCGCGGTATAATTATTTCTTTGCCACTCCAACCCGAGACTACCTGTCAAGGCCGCGCCGAAGTATGTATTCTGATCGAACTGGCCCTGCAACTGCCCGAAACGCATGGGCCTTTTGTTTCTACGATGAAAATTATTTCTCTGGACATACATGTTGCTCCTGTTGTGAGCGAACCTCTCGTGACGTACGTAGTTACCCCTTAGCGGCATCTCTCTCTGAATTGTATTAGTAATCTCGCGCGGAGTTGGAGGTGGCAGAGACGGCTGCGACGCTATCCACTGCCACGATGGATGCGCCCACGCTTGAATGGGAGTTACTTGGGAAGGCACTGGTCCGAATACGTGTGGCGGTGGTGGGACTCCGCTGGGCGGCGGAGGCATGGGAGGCAAGGGTGGCTGCCCGGGTAAAGGCTGAGCGATGGTGGAAGGTGTGGACGACTGCGAGTAATTGGCGTACGAGGCTGCCGCATCGTATCCGAAGTTGATGGACTCATGCTTGACGAAGGTCCGTTTGCTCTCGCTGTTCTCCTCGGACACCTGAAGACCGAAAAAATATGAATTAAAACGGAACGCTCGCGCGGTGATTCGCAAATTTTATAACGCGCACGATCGGACGCTGCTTCGTCGGAGCGGCAATCATTTCGGCACGCGAGCAGCGTCAACGCGATCGCGGGTGTAAATATTGCTCAGCGTGGACAAATTAACCTAGAATAACCTAAAAAAATTTGTCACGAGTCGTGGGGGGAAAGAGCGCGACGCGTCACCGAGTGTCGCACTGAAAGGAACGTAAGCTTCGGCATTACCGTGCGCTTCATCCTGCCGAGGATTCGACGCTTCTCCCTCCTCACAACATAGCAGCGTCTCGTGCGTTACAATGTAAACACATCGTAGCGCGAACGAACACACGAGTGACCGAAGTGACAAGCGTAATCACTCGAATGACACGCCAGGAATGCCAACTGCCAATCCTTCTGCGCGCCGCGCGCGCGCAAAATCTTACAAATTTTTATAAGATACGAAATGCGAAGTAAACGGGACGACCCTGACCCGACCTTGACGACTTCACAACGGGAAATTACATGTTATGCAAATCATTATTATGTATATATGTACATACACGCGAAAACGCGAGCGCGTTCGCGTCCATGAGACTCCGGAGACGGAGACACTTTTTTCCCCGGAGTTTTTTACTTTCTCTCTCTCTCTCTCTCTCTCTCTCTCTCTCTCTCTCTCTCTCTCTGTCTCTCTCTCTCTCTCTTCTCTCTCTCTCTCTCCACCCCCTCACTCTCTCTTTGTTTTTCAAGCCATCGATCCGCGCGCGTCACGCACACGTGACGACGCGGGCGGATGCGTCGAATAGATTGAATAAAATAACGCATAAAGTTTAAAACTTTCGTTTGTAATTGTTTACAGTGTTTACACACATGGCAACAAAGCATGACAATTTATCTTCGGTGTCGGAACTCTCAATTTGTGCACTATCGATTGAGATCACAATCTGTACATGTTTTTGAAGGATATATATATCTATCATATAGAAACAATTAAGACACATTACTAATTTGCACCATTTAATGAATGCGATTTCTTTGCATAAGCATGGTTTATTTATTATTAATATCGAAAAAAAACATTTTCAACATTAATATTTAATAAACTATTGCGCATTGGACCGTTACTCTGGTATACCTTAATTGTATTAGTGAATGAAGTGTACTGTAAAACATACTAAAAATTTAGCAAAATTCAAGAGGTCAAAGTTTTGTCCCTTTGTGCGAGATATAAACAGATATTTAAGACTTTATGAATAAACTTCGACATTTGGGAGGCCGCTGACTTCTGTGTAGATTTCAGTGAAATTGTTGCAACGAAAGTAGAGATATCGCAGTCTGACGAGATCAGCGAAAGTGCCATTGTCCACCGTGTGGATGCCATTGTCCGACAGCTTGATGTCTTCCAGATTAGAGAGCCCGGCAAAAGTGCCGACTGCAATGTGAGACAGTTTGTTGCCGCTCAGGTCCAGTTGTGTCAGCTGAGACAGATCCCCGAAAGTTCCCGGGCTCGAGAACGCTGATTTCGTTCTGCTGAAGATCGAGTGTCTTCAGACCGATCAAGTCGCGAAGGAACGACCTGGAGACGCTTGTTATCCGATTGTCATTTAAGTAAAGTTCCTCCAGCTTGTTCAATCCTCGAAAGGCACCGCTTGGCAAGTCTTCTAGCCGATTGTCAAGTTGAAGATACAGGAGCTGTGTAGTTTTAATTCACGGACGATGACGATGATGATAATGCGAAGATAATTTTCTCGTGTTATGCTATATACTTGACGTTTTCCCCCGCATCGACCTATACCGATCAAGCGGCTTTTTCGGACGAAATTGCAGAGCGCGAATCATTACGCGAATTGCGCAATCTGGCGCTAGCTTTAATCGTACGAGCAATCGAAGAGTCGAGAGACCCTCATCGCTGGAAAAGCAGATTAACCGGCGGCTGACCGAACGTGATATCGCCACGAACGATTCGTTTATTCGCCACATTATGTTCGGTTGAATGAAACTCCGCTAATGTCAGTATTATAGGGGGAATAATGGGGAACTGACAATGAGTCTAAAGCGGGGAGCACAAACTTCTGCACAACGTATTATGCGTTATGCAGAATAAGTGTGTGCTCCCCGCTTGCCTCTGACGTTTAGCGTAAGGGAAAATCAGCGCTTTGCGACAGCGCAGCAAACATTTTGATATCAGAGCCGCGCCGTTCGCGAAAGTATAAGATGTCCTCTAAAAATGTTAATCAATTCAGAATACAAAAATCACGCGAAAATACAGTCTTATTTATTTGTAAATAATATAAATATATATATTCACGCGCGATTTATAACTGCGACGCACCGATAAACTCCTTAACGTAACGTTTTACATAGAGATTTCGCAAATAAAATAATGCACAGTGTTATATAGTTTACATTTTACTACGTTTATGCGAGCGTTACTTCTGTAGTAACTTACGATATATCACTCGTTTACGCGGAATAAATTATCGTGAGAATTACTACAAAATCCCGTTTACGCGAAGGAATTATCGTAAAAGTTACTACAAAAGTAACGCTCACGTAAACGTAGTAATTGTGTCCATTCCCTGAATCTTAATTAGAATTGCGCAATTCTGATCCTTATCCTTGTTATCGGGTATACATTTGTCATCTTTTTATTCATCTGATATACTGCTCTAGCTAGAGGTGTCTTGTATAGCCTGGTCCGTGATAAAATAACCCAGTCGCCTTCTACGTAAAAATCATTAGACCACGAAAAAGTCGCGTTCGCGTTTATCCTCTTGTAACATACGCGAAAGAATATCCTTTCCTCGGAATTCGAATTGATAATAGCCAAATGACCTAATCACGTATGAAATACAATCAGAAATCCTCTCTGCTAATTTTTCTAATTTCTCTGATACAAGCGACATTTGAGCCGATTATACCAATACACGTAATATATTATCCATTCAATGACGATAGCTTATTATTAATATACATAGTATATATATATATATCATGAATTATTTTCTTTATCTCCGTCCTGGAGATACAAAGTCTGGCGAGCCTTGTTCCAGGTAACTTTGTGAGGGTAAACCCTGTGCGTGCTCGTACCATCAGATGACAAAAGAGAGAACTTCCATCCCTCTTATCATAAATAATAAAATCGTTTGAAGCATCCGACTTTCGGTCGACCAGTGCCGAGCAGCGCCGACGGGGAGCGCTGCTAACGGACATATGTTACGGATACGGATGCTCCGCGCTGGCTGGGCTGCCAGTTCGCGGCTTTCACAGAGCGAGTCGAGCGAGCGTGCATATTGGAGTGACATGGCTACGAGTATCACGGAGGAAATCGAGGTAAGTATTTCGAAAGCGTGGCGCGCGACGGAACGCGTCGCGTCAGCGTGGGAACGCCGATCTCGCACCGCGCGATACGGCAGGATACGGCGTTCCCGCCCGCCCGCACGCGGGCGGCCGATTCCTTCCCATATCCTTCTCCCTCCGCGTCCCTCTCTGCCTCTTCCACCGTCTCGGGTCGGGCCTCCACGTTACTCCGAATGTTCGCCGTGTAGAAAGTGTCCTAGAGCCGCGAGTTTCCGCGACGCTTTTCACGCTCCGGAAGGTGCCCCGCCGCAGCCGGTCGCCCCCTCTCCCCTTCGTCATCTATAAATAATCGCCGTTACGCCGGAAATACCGCGGGGCGATCGCGAAAAGCGGCGTGAAACCGACCCGGCGAGACGATGCGCACGCGATCCGCCGTACAGGTTAGCCCGGCCACGCGTAAGGTCTCCCCCTCCCCTCCCCCTCCATCGTGATCGCTGGAGTCGACCCTTCCATCGTGACTCTGCGGAGATGCCGAGGGATGAACGGCGACCTAAACGTAAACATTTTTTTCAGGAAATCGATCGTAAGCAGATTACGGAAGTAGCGAGCACCGGCGAGTTCCCACCCGAATACTTAATCAAGCATCCGCTGCAAAATACGTGGACTTTATGGTATTACGAACCCGACAGGAATAAATCATGGGAGGAGAGCCAGCGGGAAATAACGAGCTTCGATACAGCTGAGGATTTCTGGAGGTAGCTCTATGTTTATTTTCTTTCTTTCTTTCTTTCGTATAAAAAAAAAAAACGTCAAAAACTTATGAACGTGAATTACAACAAAGGAACTTTTTTTTTACATACAGCTTATACAACCACATAAAGACGGCGTCCGAGTTAAGGCAAGGTTGTGACTATAGCATGTTTAAGCAAGGAATTCGGCCTATGTGGGAGGACGATCAGAACAAGGACGGCGGACGATGGCTAATAAATCTAGAAAAGAAGCAAAGGGCTACGGATCTAGATAATTTTTGGTTAGAAATTCTGCTCTGTATGATCGGGGAAGCCTTCAACGAGTTTTCCGACGACGTTTGCGGAGCTGTTGTAAATGTCAGGCCGAAAGGAGACAAACTCGGTATCTGGACATCGAATGCGGATTGCGCGGATAGTGTTATGGAAATTGGGTAAGGGATTTTGGGCAAACTACTCTGCAGCAGGACTCTTGTGAATTTTTTTTTTTTTTTTTGAGCTTATCGACACTTTTACGATTTTAGCCGAAAACTGAAGGAAAGATTAAGGATTACGTCTAAAACGACCATGGGATACCAGGTACATAAAGATACCGCGGCCAAAGCTGGCAGTCAAACAAAAAATACTTATACACTTTAAATTTTCGCTAAATTTATGATATCACCCCCTGAGTTCATTAAAATATGTTGATTCAAAAGTCATTGGATTAGATATTGATATAATTGTGTGGAACTATATCTTTGCATTATGTTGAAGGGAAGAAATTAATAAAATTTTCATTTTCGAAAGCACGTTACGTCGTCGTTGTAGTTATGTTTCCGTAATAACGACAGAGACTAAATGAAAAATCAATAAATCATATATTAAAGCGAAATAGATAAGCATATTATTAATATAGAAATATAGTTTTTAAGGAATATAGCGTATATATATATATAGTTAACAGATATAATTTATGAGAGATACGCGCGGGCTGCTGTATTTTTTGTGGCTGATAACACTGTATGGCTAGGACAAATTTATATGTTTCTATATATAATTTGTGCAACCTCTCATTTTTCAACAGAATAAATCCTTGTAACCTCTTGTAATATTTCTGTACAGTAGTAAGGCACACATGCAATTATACTCGAGATTTTCTTATAAATATCAAAAAGGTGTACTGGCATATGCTCTCTCGTACCTTTATTTATATCACCTATAATATCTACATTAAATTGTCTACTCGATATACTATTGAGTTTCTTTTATCACCCATTATATCACATTTGATTAACAAAGAGGGTAAATTAAGACACAAATTCGGCAAGCTCGAACGGAAGACTTGCTTAGAAAGATTTCGTATTGATATCATATATTCTTATCTTTCAATATTAATTCCTCTACAAGTTCCTTAAGATCTCTCCGTCTACCTTTTTCTAAAGCACGTATCAAATTTATGGCCCATTGCTCCGTGTTGCATTGCGACACATACATTTTCAGAATCTACAAACAGAAATTATTGTCTCAAGTTCGATATAAATTTATATTTTAGATATATGCCTACATAGTATATATATATATATACATGCATATATATTCAAAATCTTTATTCTAAACGCATAATCTTACCTCGTAGCTTTGCTCCTTCAAATCATAAGGATATTTACTTTGTACGGCATCAATTTCATATTCTCTAATACCTAAATGTCTAGCTACATCTCGCCAAGATCGACCCAGCCTATCTCTGACTTGCAGCAACACTAGAAAAAGAAAGACGTTTATATATACGAAAAGAAAAATAAAAATATCGTAACTTAAGATCTTGAAAAATACCTGTTTCTTGTAGCAAATTTTTTCTTTTGTAAAGATTATATTGTTCTTCGTGTTCAGAATTACACTGTAACGTCTGCGTACTATTACTGAATAACTTAGCTGTACTTTCTATTGACGACTGAGACAAATCGTATATAGAATTACACGTGGACTCTGAGCCTGTAGACTTTGAAGTTGATGGCAGTACCGAGGCTGTCGTAGAGAGGTAACGTATTAGCTCCAAATTGCAGAAGTGTGCAAAATCACACAATTAATTAAAAAATACTCACTTTCGTCACTTTGATACTTATATGAAGGTAACAATGGCGCAGTTTTCAGCCAACTGTCATAATCTTCCAACTTGCATTCTAAGTCAGGCTTGTGAATATACTTCTTTGACATGTACCGAAATGGCTCTATGTCGCTGTAACTCATAATATTCCGTTTTTCCAATAATCTTATAAACATCTTGAGATCCTTCACCTGGCTCAATTTACGTTTTGAATCGATCTCAAATGCGTAATTGCGTTTCAGTTGATCTAAGGCATCACTGTCAATGAGAGGCTCAGCTACACTAAGGAAGTCTTGACGAAGCAGCTTATACCTCTCGAGCATCCTGTCCTTTCAAAGAGACACTCAGTTTTTCAAACCAGATTTCTGCGGCATACAAAATAATATATATGCACAAATAAGAGTACAGTCTGAAAGAACATTCAAATGGATACTTTCAGTACAATGCACAATGCATCTAAATACTCCGAATAAATATTTTATTAAAAATGTTATAAACTAAAATTTTATATCTTACGTATATTTTATACCTTGTTTCACAATGTGTCTTCTTTAAAAGGCTCTATCGCCAGGCTGTTTAATTTTGGCATCTTGCCAAGTTCTCAGAGGTTCATATAATCTGCAGCAGCACTTGATTTATCAACAAAATATCTTGAAGCGTAATCATTGGACTTGTGACAACTTAAATTCGAAACTGCGAACATCGGCGCTCGACAATCAAAATTATTGTAAAAGTTCCGGGAAGTCCAGATTGGGCCCAGTTTAATGACAGATTGACAGGTTCTTTCCTCAAATCGTACTTGTTCTTCCCGCAAGTATAACAACTGACCGCGTTCGTAAAGCCTTTCTTTTTGCTTTAGAAAAGCGTCTAGCGAGTAATTATTCAACGGGTGATCAAAGTCAAAGATTCCGCCTAATTAATTGCAAATTGGAAATTAGAACTCAATCAATCAGAACTAAATCAAGATTGAGGTTATTCGATTGATCGAATTCGGGCCACTTCGACCAAACTCCGATTAACTTTAATCGTTCATTAATCCATTGGAAATGACCAATCGCATTTGCCCGATATAAAATACGGTCACCGCTTTAGGCGCTTTGCCGCGAAATTGTGGAGACGCACCGAGCAGCACCGAGCGGCGAGCAGTGAGTTGGAGTTGTACTGAGTTGTACGGAGGCATTATTCACGTGGGCCACGTGTAATCATGGAAAATAGGAATAAAGTGGAATATCTTATCGTCGATACAAGCGCTTTCATAAGAAATGCTGCCTTGCAGGTAATTGTTGAGTGAGATGTAAATTTATGCGTATAAATGAAGGCGAAGATATTTAATTCTAATTCTAACCAAGAAGCTGTGTACAAGTGTATTTCATCAATGTATTTGCAACTAAGATGTAATTTTGTTCAAGTATCGTTTTATTGAAAATACAACGTATAAATATATTCTAGCCCCTCCGTTTCTAACGAAATTTTAATTTACAAAATTTACTTGTAGGACATTGGAGTCAACATTTTGACCGAACAGGCTGTCGTCGATGAGATCACGAGCAAGAGGCAGTTGAGAAGATTGGTCGTACTGCCGTACGACTTGAAGATTCAGGAGGCTTTTGCTGAAAACATTAAATTTGGTAAATAAAGCTCATTAGCATCTTTGTAGTTGTCGAAAGTATGTGCGAGAAGACGTATGATCGAATACAGCGTATATTCATTGTTGCGCAGTATAGTCATTTCTTTGTTTCAAATTTTCTTTCCACTTAAGACAGTTTATCACTAACGCGAGGAACGAAAGCGCTGTATGTGTCATACATGCAGCAAACGATATGTTATGTATATACTGTATGTTTCTATGTACTTGTGTTACTAATATTTTTAATATATTTACAGTGACTGAATTTTCAAAGAAAAGCGGCGACTACATCAGCTTGTCTGCTACTGACATCAAAGTAATTGCGCTCACGTATCAGTTGGAAAAAGAGAAAGTTGGGACAGCACATTTAAAGGATGTTCCAACGATAAGGACCATTAAATCTGCGGAAGATAAACCAAGCGGAGATGATCTTAAACTGCCAGTTGGTTTCTACATGCCGAAGAAAAGGGTAAGATATTTTAATTGTTTCTGTATACATGTACTTTATTAATCTAAATTTATATTCTGTATCTAGGAGAGAAAAGAATCGGACGTGGATAACAATGCAGAAGCTTCAGATAATGCGGAAAAGACTGATGTTGAAAAAGATATCACACACATACAGATTATAAGTAATTCGGCGGTAGATAATGCAACGAATGATGCAGAGATAAACGACACGGAAAAACAATGTACTCCTTATGCATCTGCATCCTCAGACGAATCACAGTCAGATTATGAAACGGCTGCGTCAGATGACGAAGACGAAACGGTTGATTTAGCTGATAAATTTTCCAAATTAAAGTGCAATCCAACTGATTTAGAAGTAGAGGGTGAGAGCGAGGGCAAGTGTGTTGTGGATGACATTCTTGCTCCTGTCGATACGTCCAAAAGTGACGAATCATCTGAGGATGAAGATGAGGATGACGATGATGATGATGATGATGACGACGACGATGACAGTGGTTGGATCACACCAGGTAAATTTAATTTTGTCAATTAACTTTTTAAAATAAGAATTAATACATAAATATATACAATTAAAATATGGATTTTTGAAATTAATTACTATTAATCTTATATTCCTTCATTTTTAAAATTTTTAAATCTCCAATCAACCTCGTATAAAACTAAGACATACGTGCCGCGACTATTAATCAACTGCTCTCACACAAAACAATACGTCACTCTATACATAAGTACATAAATATATTCAAGAAGTTAATTTTTAAATAATTTCTCTTTTGACAGCGAATGTTTCCAATATAAAGAAGCAAATGGACTCGGAGATTCTCGAAGAAAAAGCTGCAACCGTCGCATGCTTAACGATGGATTTCGCGATGCAAAATGTGCTCATGCAAATGGGACTGAATGTGGTCGCACTGGACGGCAGAGTGATTAAACAGATGCGAACGTTCATATTCAGATGTTACGCCTGTTTCAAGACCACCAGCGTCATGACGAAGATTTTCTGCCCGCACTGCGGTAACAGGACGCTGAAGAAAGTCGAGGTCACGTTAGATGAGAATGGGAAACAGCAGATTCACATCAATTTTCGGAAACCTCTCTCGGCCAAGGGAAAGAAGGTACGCTGCACTAGTTTCCGATGTAATCCATCGAGTTATGCGAATGCGAAGGGTGGCAAAAGTAAAATTGACAAAATTTTTCAGTTCTCGCTACCGATGCCGAAGGGTGGAAAACACGCCAACAATCCCATTTTATGCGACGATCAACCGATGCCGGATCAACGCCCGTCACGTTTGGCGCGCGTAAAAAATAATCCGCTCGACGACGATTACATAGCTGGATACTCTCCATTTGTTATGCGCGACGTAAACTCGAAGTCGGCTATGCTGGGCATAAGACCGGACGGTGCCGTCAAGTACTGGATGAAGAGAAACCCCAATGAATCCAAAAAGAGACGAAAATAAAAACTATTTAATTGTTAAATCAACGTTGTCATTTCGAGAATTCACGATCATCCTTTATCCTTATGTTAGATGTTCCTGTAAATATTTCCATTTCTGCGTTTAAGAGAGTATACCTACTTAATTATGTCACATAATTATAAATTTTTATAACATAAATTTTATAACAGTTTATTATATACGTAATAAAAACTTTATTTGGCAATTATCATGTTCGTTTTTGCAAAAATTACGTTGAAAAAAAAAATGCCCCGAGTGAGGATCGAACTCACGACCTTAAGATTATGAGACTTACGCGCTACCTACTGCGCTACCGAGGCTCTTGTCTAAAGTCCGCTAATATTAGGTAAAGCATAAAAATGACGTTCTCAGTGCAATTGATAATTGATTTAAATCAATAGTGTTAGAAGGATAGAGGAGTACCCTCAAAAACATTTCTCACTGGCGACAGCCAGAACAATAGATCACTTATTGCAGCATATATATATTCACGAAAAATAGAAAAAAAATGGCCCCCACTCCCCATCACGCATCGTAGCTTCGATTAATCGATTGAAGATTAGGTTAAGTTAGGTATATGCACGAGACGACCACGTGGTGTGTCGGATATTTTGTGTTGTGTTTACATTTTACATGTAAAAAGTGTTATTTTGACTTATTACATTACGTCACATTATAATACTACATTATATCACTTTTTATTAAAGTGCATTTCATTCTATTAATTACATTTCATTCATTACATTATAATGATGTCTTTTTACATTTGTATGTAACTCTGACAATGTAAATTCATTACATTGTTGTACTTTATTCGAAACGGTAGATAGTTTTAATGGTAAGACAATTGCATGTGAAACGAAAGATTCGAATTTCCAATCTTGTCACATATTAGGAATTTTACGAGGAAAATTATTAAATCATGAATTTTTTATTAAAAATTGTAACGTGTTATTCCAGGAAAAGAAAAGCTACGATAGAAAAAAAGAATCATGTTATATCCAGAGATATGGAATCTCGAGCCACCGCCGCACCACACTTCCGTGGAAGCGATAGATTATAGGAAAGCAGACGTGCCTGTAGCAGTGAAGAATCATTACTTCAATCATTCGGTAAACTTGCTAATAAGTTCTTTCAAGATTCGGCTCGCAAGACGATACCTTGATAGTAATAAGTGTTTTCTGTGTTATCAGATATCCGTGGTGCTTCCCGACACCGTTACCGTTCCTCAAAGTTTACACAATTGTCTGTCAGAGGATACAGATTATTATCGAATAAATAAGCTGCGCGTCAGTGATCTCTTAAGCATAGAGTTCATCGAGGCTTTTGTAAAGAAAGGCAAGTTTATTATTGATTTTCTTTACATATTTGTGTATCTATACAATACACGCTTACATACTTGTCTACAGAAAAAAATTATTTTTTTCTTCAAGCTAATTAAAAAGAAAAAACATGTGATACAGAATATCTTACTTTTACACTTAATGAGAATTCTTGTCTGTCAATTTTAAGTTTAAAGATTGATATAGAATTATATGCAGTACGTAATATGTTGAGTTGTCAAGATACACATATATATTCTTTTCTTAATTATATTCTTATGTTTCTACTAACATCTGCATTTCAAATTTCAGGGGAAATCAATCTTCTGACAATAGAAAATAAAATAGACCTGCAGAATTCCGTTTGTCTAACTCCGACTGGACGCTTGGTACTCTCTTTGCTGGCAGATAATTACCAAGCACTTGGTTTAGAAGGGAAACCCTCTGCCTTCAGCCACAAACCTCATTCGCGCTACAGTAAGTCCGAGTAAATAATATAATTGAGCAATGAATTACAATCCTACAATTACGTTGTACAATATGACATATGTATTATTCATAGTCTATTTTAATTGTATATTTCTTTTGATATAAATTTCAACGTTTTTTTTTTATATATAATCAAAAGTGGTGAGAATCGATTTAACAAATGATAGTTTCATTCCTGGTAAGAAGAATTATGAAAGAGTTCGAGTAGCATTGGAAGAACGACTCAAACAGACATTTGACGTCATAGTATCATGGGATTCACCAGGTACATACTTCTGTCTTTCTATAATAAATAACGTATTACAGTATTTACATATACATTTCCTTTCTTATGCAATTATTTAAATATTTCAGAGATCAACGTGTGCCCGTCATCTGTAGCGGCGTGGTTTCACACCCGCAATTATAACGTCTGTCTTTGTCACCAGAAACTTTCCCAAAGGACTAAATATTCATTGACGATTCCTACTTACGCAGATAGATGCAATAAGACTGATACCGATTTCTTCGAATGGCTTGGAGTCTTCAGCATTGATGGTGATCTGTATGTTCGTTCGCGTTTTTAAATAATTTTTCACGAATGGTAAGACTGAAGGAATATGACAGTGATAATTATAATATTTTTAGGTCTACTGAAAAAGAGGACGATTACGCAAACGCATACCGGTGTCCTTCTCCTTCTATATATGTCGGGCAGGTGCAGTATTTGCAGTGGACTGGATTCTTTACACGAAAAAAGATACGAGAAGTGTATGATGTGTTAAAACAATATGTATTATCGCGAAATACTTTGCAGTGGGTCAGTTTAGACGTACAAGGATTTGCAGACAGTCCCGTTAGTTTCGATTTGAAAGAGCACATGTTCTTCACTGACGGAGACAATAGTTACACTATCGTATTTCGACCTAAAGGTGAAGCCGTTATACGAAGAAATTTAAGCTCTAATAACAAAGTTAAGTAAACTGTTAAATTGTCAATAAATATGTATTTTACACTAGGTCTGAGTTTCTTTTTTTTTACTAAAGTATAATATTGAAACTCGGACAATCGAAGGTCAAAATCAAGCGAAAGAGAGTTTCGTATTGAATAAGGAATCGGATTATAAGGAAAATTTTTTTAAATAAATCAGCGTACACTGACAATCTACGAGATTCAATCATAATTTTATTTTATCACGTAGAGGATAAATAATTGATGGCTATAAGTCATGCATTTGGTTGATATAGTAAAATACCATCTTACATTAATATAAATGTGATAAGTTAATAACGAAGGGACAAGAGGTGCAATGAAAAATGAAAGACAACATAGAATGTACACATATTTGATTAGTCTCTAAAGAAAGTGAAAAAGATATGTATAGAAGTTAAATACGCCTATATTTATTGCACAATATTCTGCACGCAATGAATGAGAAAAAGTTTCACTCTCAGAATATAGGTAAATCCATCTTCTACCGTTGCTCTAAACTGTTCGGTATTTTCATACACCACTTGTTTTTTTATTAACCGATATTAACAATATAAATACTACGAGAGACCTCTGAACTATCATAAATACTAATTTTACATTAACCACATATACATTACCACACTATTTTGACTGCCTCAAAGCCTATCACAAGATAAATTCGAATAAACTTAATACTATTATTTTGCAACGTAATAAAATTATGCGCATCAGTGTAAAGCTGACGCTTATAAATAAATTAAGATGTATAAAGATAATATGTAAAAAAAAATAAAAGGCTAAACTAAGATATTTGACTATGAGATCAAAGCAGTCTATATATAATCAAATCTTTAGTTTAAGCAGGCATGTCTCTGTAAATAGTAGCAAACGTTTCTTTGTTTCTTTTTTTACATTGAACATATATATGACGTTAACATAATGAAAAATATCCTAGGCATCTTTTGTCAAAAATCAAGTCACATATCTATATCAGAACGTTTGAATTAATCTTCAGATTAAAATGTGGGAATCCGAATCACCGAATTTCATTCTAGAATTATAATACAAATCCTCTATACCTGAAACAACGGACATGCGAGACTTAGAACGAGCCACGAGTTCGCCTATTTCATCGAGATCTCGATACCTAAAATATAAGTAATTAGTTTCTCGCGTAATCGCATATCATTTATTTAGAATTAATGCCGCACCGTTGCGTCAAGTATATATATGCGTCATCGAGTACGTACCTACTGACAGGCCGACTGGGATTTTCAGAAGATTCCGATGAATTTTTCATAGTTGAAAATCCGTCATCTGCATTAAATGACGCCGCGTTACCTATGATAGCGAGCATGATAGTCTATTATATAGCTGTGATAGATAATAACTTCGTAAAAAAAAGAAAATATAAAAAAATATATTACCAGAGGGAAATAATATAGTATGTTTTAGTAGGTCACCGCTAATGAACGGAGATAGACTATCGTCATCGTCCGGTAGCATATGATTGATTGAATCTGTTCCGATAGACTCGACCATTTCCAGCCATTGCTGATTGTGCGATCGGAACTTTTCCACCTTTATGCGGGCCGCCCAATTCTTGTCGCACATCTAGGATAGTTCGAATAATTGGCATGTTATTTATACGAAAACGAAAAAATGAATTTTGCATTCGCGTTTTTAGTTAGTTACTTACGGCAATAACATCTAAGCACGTATCACAGACTTTTCTAATTGCAGGATTTTTGTCGTGCATCAGATCGATTAGATATCCCGGGGCTTCTGCAAATAACATCACAATTTTCCACAATTTATTCATGTAGTTTAAAGATATTCGCAAAGTATATTTGCCGTGTTATTTTGTGTGTCTTTGACGGATCCGACGATTGAGAAAATTGACTATATATTACCATTACCAGTCTCGCGAATCAAATAATCTCGGGTCGAATCATGTTTTGCAATTTGATAAAAAACATAAATAATTTGCAAAACCATTTCATCATCCTCTTGTTTGGCTGTAATGATATGATTTATTGTGAATACTTATTGTATTTGGAAATACGGTTTTCTGCACGATTTTTGCGTTTCAATACATACCTTTAAGGAGTTCGATGAGAGAGAGAAGTATATCAGCTTTACATAACAAACGAGCACAATCTTCATCGTAAGCTGCAGTACCCAGAAATATGACAATCTCAAGAACTATATCATCTTGTGCCTTACCTGTAGATACAAAAGACAACGTGTATAACAAACTAACTAGAGTAAGATTTAATATTATCTCAATTAATAAAAAAAAAAAAGAACATGCGAGATAAAAAAAAAAGATCGTACCTGGAACCAGATTATTACGTATATATGGTATAAGATTGCAGCGTTGAATGATTTGAGAGTAATCCAAATCAGGCAATTCTAAATTGCCTAACACGCCGATTACTTCCAGTACAAAGTCTTGAGAATCAGACTGAGTCAGGGCCATAGCGAAATCACCGACAAATTCCTATTAAATACACACGAGCAAATTATGATGATTGATATTTATTGTATTAATCCTTAACGTTAATGTTTCAACTCACGACGAAGTTTTCTTTCGTCGAATCGTGCTGGGAAATATTTCTAATCATCTTCATCACGAGGGCGTCCTGATTTCTAAATGCGATTTTTACGAGACCTTGCAAACGATTGTTTTCCACCATCAGTTGCGCATTCTTATTGTTGATGGCTAAATTTATGCCGAGCGCTATTAATTCAGATCTTGCGTGTTCGTCCTCGGAATTTAATATCATGTTTGTTATCTAAACAAAACGTACAAATGTCGTGAAATAAATTTCAAGCTTATTAAGTTTATATCGAAATTTCATAGATTTTTATAGTACCATAGGAATGCAATCTGTATTTGTGAACATTGCTTTCACTTTGTCGTCCATACTTGCATGATAGAGTAATCCCACAATCGTGCTCTTATTTTTTATGTCAGCTGTGAACATAATATTGACGACACATAAATATATTGAATAGATATCACGTAGAGAAATTTTATTTTACACATTCTCATATTAAAAAAAAGGAATTATATACATCTCCTTAGTTATTTTTTAAATAAATCTTACCTTGGCTAAGCAACTTTATCCATTTTGGTAACATACCAACTCTAATCATTCTGGCTCTCAATTTAGCATCGAAAGAGAGATTAAATAACAATTTTAAGGTACTTAATATAAGATCGGGATTATTGTTTTGTAAGAGCCTCGGTAATTTGTCTATAATATTTTCTTCTGCCTATAAACAATACATGAAAAATTTATATTGTTATGTAACGCAGATATTTGAAGATTTATATAAAATATTATTTAATATTTACCATAAGATCTTTGTTTTCGCGAAAGATCGATAGTTTCTTCAAAAATGTGACAACCAGGATCAACAGATCAGTATTCGTCCTGTCTAACGTTTTAATCAGCATACCGATGACATTCTTTTTACGCATTTTCCTTTCGACTTCCATAGCATTCTCAGCAATGTTTAAGAGTAGATAAAATGCAACTCGCAACAGCTGCTCTTGCTTCTTAGTCAAACTCTTGAACTTCTTGCGACTTTTCTCAAGTTCCTCCTTCAGCTTCTTAACGTCACTCTCGGATACAGTCACAGATACCTCCGCAGATCGTCGCTTCACCTCATAATCCAACGGACCCTCCATATTCCAAATATCGTCGATGATCCTGATCTTCCTGTCACAGTTGTCATTATTGCTCGCCGGGAAAAACGTTAGACCGGTGGTGTTCTCAAATTGTTTCCGGCGTTTCTCCATGTCCTCCTTCCACTGATCGTAGCGACGTAATTCGAAATCGATTATATCCATACAAAGAGAGCCAATCTGTACGGGAAAAAAAGAAATACGAATGTAGTTCTAGAGGTTGACTTGATTATCTAAGTTTCATCAGCATTCGCAACTTACTCTGTATTCGAGCACGATATTATGAAACTGGCTATACGTTGAGAAGCAAAAGAAAATGTAAATGATGTTCGTAGACAATTCTATGCTGCGCCGCCAATCCTCTCTCAGGACTCGGGCTAATGCACTCAACAATGATTCTGTATGAGAACAAAAAAAATAACTTCATTATAACATTATTATAACCAATGAAATATTTTCAACGGTATATAATATTCTCATCGCCACACGAGTCAAAAATTAAAATTATTATCCAAAAAAATTATTATTTATAGAAGAAGATACATAACGCGAGGATTACCATTTTTGGTCAATTCCAAAAGATTGTCAGGTACCCTCGCTAATTGTAAAATTAACGATGAACCTTTAATCTTGCCCGGTATTTCCTCGTACAATAATTCGATATAATTGTCGACGTTACTAATGACCGCACGTTCAATCTCGCTATTCTCCGTGATCATTGAATTCGTCGACGCCGGTCTTGGCGGCTGAGAATTACTACCGCTACCTGGGAAAATTAAAAAGTTCAAGTAAACTTCTAGGGTCCTGCAAACGTAAAAAACCGCGTTACGGTACCTGCGCCGATGTCGTTGGTCCGACGATTTTGTAGATAGTAAATCAACTGCTCGACCTCGTGCAACTTGGATTCGTGTATCAACGAGCACTTTTCCATCACCTCCTTCGCCAAGAAGAGAAACATTCGTGTCCGCGTTCAAGCTCTTCAGCCTGATTATCTTCTGGCATTCCTGTACGCAAGGACAAATGTATCCAATAGAGCTCAGATCAATTGCGAGTCAATTATCTCTTCACATAAGTGAGATAAGAAAATACGTGCCTTGCGGTCGCCAAGCATGGGATCTCCCAGTTCCCCCAATATCAATGCCTCGACGTCATAATTCACCACCAGAGCCTTCTCCGTTGGGTGGACGTCCAACGTCCCGGATCTCACTTTCCTATAAACGTCGAATATGAGAATTATACATAAATCTGCCGCGTTACAATTCACGAAAAACAAAAAGGTTTTGCTGCAACAGCAAATCTATTTGTTAAATGTGGGACAACTAACCTTTTTTTGCTGCGAGAGCTAATTAATTTTGCAATAATAGCAAAATATTTCGTTGCAATAGCAAACAGTTTTGCTGAACTTTGCTATTGCAGCAAAAGGTTTTGCTATTATTGCAAAATTAATTAGCTCGAATCTCGCAGCAAAAAAAATGTTAGTTGTCCGTATGTATATAGTAGCAAATCCTTTAGCTAAATTTTTTTCCGTGTTCAATTCCACGAGATATTTACAACATTTACGCGAGATTATCGTTTATCGAACGTTTCAAGACACATCCTCTACGTGAAAGAATCATGTTTGACAGACGACTGACAGATCGTTTGACAGATGCAGAAGCAGACAGCCCTCCCCTTACCTCTTCAGAAATTTCGCTTCGTCCATTTTATCGCTCGGTGTCTCTTGCTGGAATTCCCGAGTAGAATATATTCCTCTGGGCGTACGCCGTTCGCGTGTACAACTCGTGGACTCTCTCCCTGTCAATTTATTCGCAGTTACTCCATCTCCATGGAGAGAGAACCCGTCGGAGAAATATCGGAGAGCAGAAACGCGCGGACAGCGGCTGCGTCGCTGCGTGCGTCGACGCCGACTCGGCATGCAATCACGTGTCTGTTTGTACCTCAAGTGCAGAAAGTGTGACGTGGTGCAGCTAACAAAGAACACAGCTGTCATGTTCCCGACACCCGACACCCGACACCCGACATCCCGACACAATGGAGGCGGTCGAGTCGGAGGACGTTTCGCTGAGGACGCAATTCACCGTTGACGATCTAGACGTAGAAATATTGCCGCTCATTTACGAGATTATTCGCAGGTACGTATTCCCGACGATCCCTCCTGGTTCCCATGCTCGAGCGAGTCGTCGACGTCCAATGATGATCACATAACCTCAAATCGACCTGGATCAAAATTTTCTCATCAGCGTTGCTTTTATAGTTTTGAAAAAAAAAAAGTTTCTTTTTTTTCCCTTTGAGGACTTCCAGCCAAGATATTAACCGCGTTTTTTATTGCATTTCTGTCGCTTCTTCGTATTCGAGTTATTCGCTGCAATGTGGAAACAATTGTGCCCACTCGTAAAAAATAAATGCAAAATACATAACGGTGGTTGCGCAAGCGGCTATAAATTGAGACATAGCTTCAAGAGGAAAAGGGCAAACATTCTCGCGTAGCGATTCAGTTTGTTTTCCGCATTATCTGCACTCGTGTTATATGTAGAGATACTTTAGCTATACAGGCTCAAAAAGATATCAAATAATTGTAAAAATTCATAAGAATGATGGTTGACTCGCCAAACATAGACTGTTTCTGAAATGTTCGATCAAACTCCATCAATATGTTCCATTGATTAGGGTGATGTCACATGAACGTAAATCTGCAAACGCTTGTTCTATTACTTGACAATACTCAAGTACGAGAGTGAATTTTGAGAAACTATATAACGCTCTGTGCAATAATGCGCAACGGATAGAAACGATACGTGGATTGTCAATTCAATGTGGATACATGAATGTTTAAGTATATCTCTGATGTATTTACGTAAGATGGTGCTGTTAGTTGTGATTTTTAGCGTCGAGAAAGATCCGCATGACACTACGCAAAAGGCAAAGGAGTCGCAGGACACCAGCCACAAGATCTTAGAATTACAGAAGAAGCTAGACTCCGCAAGGTCGCAGGTAAGAGTCCTATTCTTCTGCTCAAGAGATGCTCGATATAACATTGTTGCACTTTTTGCAGATTAAGAGATTACCTGGGATAGAATATAGCAAGGAAGAACAGCTGCAAAAGCTCGAGACTTTGCGCAAGCAATTAAGACTGAAGCGTGAACTTCTATTGAAATACCGTAACACGTGCACGTTCGAGATACCGAAAGTATAAAGCGCGCATGTGTCCGCGAGGACATATAGAAAAATAAATTTTCGAGGATGCCTCTAAGAGCTCTCTTCCGGTACCTATTAAATAATGAAAACTTAATTAATAAGTTAGCAGAATCTAAACCAATAAGACAAACCGCACAATTTGTAGTGTACGTACTAATTAGAGCAGGTATGATTAACGGGACGCGCCGCCCTATTTCTAGTCCACAAGACTTTATTAAACAGCTGAGAGATATCGCAAACCAATTAAAGCGACAATTAGAAGAAGAAAAAAATAAGTTTAAGAAATAGCCGATTTGTAGATCATATAAATTCATTTGCCAAACCTTGCATGTGGTTCCTGTATTCAGATTGAACAGCGATGAGAATTGTTAAGTAATTTTTGTCACTATGAAGGATAATGAAATTTGTAAAATTTTCTACGTAGTAAAACAAGATTTTCATTTATTTAATACATTTCTGATCACAATGTTTTAGCAATATGTACAACTTATAATAAATAAGTGTTCAATTATATGCTCAATTATATAGAAATGACTTGAATTTGTGAAAGAAATGTATTTTCTCTCTCCGTAATCAGCAGCACGTGAGTGATTTATTAGGGAATATACATATGTCTGATACAATGGAAACGTTTCTTTTTTTTTTATATATTTGAAATATAGTATGATACAGCTCTGCTTGAAATTGCAAAATGTATTACAAGGTTGAACGAAGTATAATGTGATTATATTCTCTTGATATTAATCAATTATCATACAAGATGGATTATTACGATATACACAGCATTAGTCATATTTCAAGTTTTACCTTTATTAAATTCTAGAAGCGTTAATAAAAGGAGTTTGCATAATCTCTTGTACAAATGTATACGTATCGATACACACGTGTGTCATGTATTTCCTGATATTGATTTCATCTGTGTATGATATTGGCTTAGGATACGCGCATACGCCTTTTACAAAAATAATTTATAAATAATTTATAATTTTTAAATACCGATTTATATCCTGTCACGTTATTAAAAGAATATCTTTTTAATATGATTAAAATAGTCGAAACATGAAAAATTGTACCGCAATAAATTTGTAGTATCTGATGTGTTCTAATAAGTTTATAGAGAATAGGGTTCTCCTACACAGTTTATAGGGTGTAGTTTTTTTCTATCAGGAAAAGAAAATTTGTTAAAGAGTACGATAATTTCATATCTTATGTTATAGATCACATTTTGAGAAACTTATATGTAGCAGAAAGTTATAAGAACACTAATTATGTGTTCTTTGTACACTGACGGCTCCTACACTTTTGCAGGAGGGTTCTGCTCTGTTAAAGGCTGAATACTGTTGATAGCATTATGAGATCGTCCCCCTCTTCGACCTCTGCCTTTCTTATTCTGATTCAGCCCAGATTTCTGCGGCGTGTTCTCCTGTTTAGCTGTTTGTGCTTCAATCATTGAATCAGTTTCGGTTATTTCCAGTGCCTAAAACAGCAAAATTATTCGTTGTTATATTTCTGTAAAACTAATAGAAATAGTAAAAGTTTTTACATAATTATGCGAATTGAAAGAACGATAAATAAAATGTTAGACAATAATCATTTAAATTTTTATATCAAGTACAGCATAGATACCTGCAAGTTCGCATTCTGCCGACTCTGCGATGTTTTATTCGGCTTATTAATTCTGGATGCCTGCGTAGTTATACTATTCGAATGCGGTATAAGTTTCACTACATTGCCTACTGCTTTAGTACGACCTTCTCTGAAGACCATTCTCTGTCCAGGTTTTATGTACTCGGGATGTTTGATAAATCTAAAGTGTACTAAGGCTTTGTCGCCTGTTCTTAGACAATCCTGAGACATTGACAATATAGAAGCGGTTTGCCTTATACTGCCGCAATGTACTGCAATAATTTTGGGAATAATTTATTTATACGAGAGATGAGGGTACAACGATAATCGTTCAAAACGATAATTACCCATAGCTTGATAACGGGAACTAATTGTTGTAGGATGATGCAGGACCAAAATTTCACCTTCGAATTCCCAACAGGCCTGTGGATTAAGTGCAGGTGCGACCATTACCATACCCTTGCGAATGTGCGATCGCTTAATCTTTTTCAGAGCAAAACTAGCCGTCTGCCCACCTCTCACTTCGCGGACCGGCATCCTCTTTCGATGGATACTTTTGACGGTTATAGGTGTAAAACGACCGAGCGGATCGGGTCCCAATAGCAACGTGTCATTTAACTTTATGAATACCCTTTAAAGTTGTACCGGACACTACCGTACCGACTCCCTGTAATTTTTCAATTCTCATAATACATTATTGTCGTATATACTCGAAAAAGATTTATGTAATATGATGTACGTACCGGCACGGAATATGTATCGTCTATTTGAAACTCAGCAGGTTCATCATCATGACTAGTAATTCTCGCAGTCAATAAGTTGAGAAACATCTTAAGGAGATTTAGATTTTCGCCAGACACGTTGGACACTTGAAATATTGGACACAACCTGTACGAAAGAAATATCGCATTATTTTATGAATATCATTCTAGTACTTTTCTTCCTTTTTTTCACATAGAACGTCTGATGCTATATCGAACTAACCGTTCTGAGACAAAATTAGTAGCGCTAACTACCACGTCGTCGGGAGTCTTCACTGTAACCGGGACCTTCCTGCAACCAGGAGACTTCAAAATCCTTATCAACAGCTTCAGATTTTCTTGCAGAACATTCGGCGGGCACATATCGATTTTCGTCACGACAACGAATACCGGTACGGACAACGCTAAGGCAAGTCCCAAATGTTCTTTAGTCATCCCTACAATACCGGCGTTTGCTCCGATCATTAGCATACCTAGAATATAACATTTGCATTGAGATTACGATGCGTTCACGGAGTTCTTTTGAATTGCATAATTGCAAATGTCATGTCGATATCGCGGACAAAGGAAAAATACCTTCATTAACTTATTCTGACTCGCTTCCGGATTTTACTGTAGCTACAATAACTGTACAATGTGTATTTTTACCGAAATCTGGAGCGTGTCCCGTCATTCCGAAGACAGTCGTCTTCAAATACCTCTCGTGACCGGCGAGATCGATAAATGTAATTACTTTGGAGGATTTCTCACATATCTTCACCCAATCCAATGACCCGTGCTCAGGCTTATTAACCACGTTACCTGTAAATATATAATGACGCTAATAGTATAGATGAATAATCACATAAAGTGCGCAAAGAAGAGCCGTTCACTCACCAACGCTATCGAATCCAAGTATATCATTGCCAACAGAGCTAGTCCGTCCTGTTTCAGCCTCGTGCTTGTGGCGGAATAATTTCTGACGCGCCAATCCTCGTCCATTGTCAAGTTCACCGTGAGTCAGTACTCCCAATAGAGTAGATTTACCAGCATCCACATTACCGACCACAGCAACCCTATGAACAGTTATTTTACAGAATATATAATTCATCTTACAGTTAGTTGTACACGAGCAGCGATCGAAAAACTATATTATTAACTAAAAACCTGATCTCCAAGAAATCCTGTCGATCTAAACGTCTCCTCACTAGATACTGTCCCGTTCGACCGTGGTCTGCTTTAATCTGACGTAGAAGCACGCAGTCCGCCTCCAATGTCGCGGCAAGAGACTGTAAAGTGGCAACCGATGCTTCGTACTCATCTTCCTTCAATCCGTCCTCGGATCCATCTGAGAGCATCGCATAGACAAAAAGTTTAATGCAACAATGTATCCAGCAATGATCACGCATATCTTTTCTTTTTTCAATCTATCTTTTCCGGTACTGACCTTCAGCGATACCAATGTCAAAGATCGTCTCGCTGCCTCCATCCTGAATCCTTTCTTTCAGCCTCCTCAGCAACAGTTCGTACTGATCCTCAGATGGACTGACCAAGACGTTCTAGAATTCACAGTAATCCACATTCTTAAGAGATACTGTAAAACTCATCCAGGAGAGATGACTTAGGATAGGACAAGCGTCCCGACCTACCTTGCCTCTGATGCTGGAGTAATCTGCGTTCGAGACAGGCCCGTGCTCCTTCTCCTTCTCCAGATGAGCGATGGTTTGCGATATGATAGGCCCAGCGCTCGACATAGTATCCAAGCGGGGATGCACACGCCGATAAGTCCAACAGTCCGTGTATTCCCTCGTGTGGCAGCTCGTCCGATTATCTATCGCTCCTGTATACACGTATCGGACATCTTCCAGTATTTAAATCCGAATCTTTTCCCATAGACCGCCAGCACTCGCATGTACATAACTGTGGACACTTGGAAATTTCGCTTCGGGACGGGATCCGAATGATCCGATGCTCAGACGCTGCTCCGGCCCATCCTCGTCATCTGCAACGACACATCGAGCATTAAGATAACGCTCGCCTTTGAACCGCAACGAGCGACAAGGATTTCGTCAGCCGAACGATCATATATACGATTCACACGACTCCGACTGATCGTTGCCTCATTTGGCGTAAAAAACGCTGATCGCCGATCGTATCGTTCCGACCAGGCCTCTGTTCCTGCTCTCTCAAGGATCGTAACGAGAAGTCGAAACGCGGGGAAACGCACGTAGGAGGAAAAATAACCCACTGCCCTGTCTCGAAAACATTAAAAAAAGTGGACGCGTACGCGCACCCGTTATCACCTGATCCTGGCGTCCCATACACATAGCGCACGTTTATATCGCTCGAGCCTTTGCCAGGTGTGAGCGGATTGTGTAACTCGGGTGACAACATATTGTTGCGCACCGGGAGGGGACGATAAAGGACGTCGAGTGCGCCCGGAATGAGAAGCGATTCGCAAGAAGAATCCCACGAAGGGGAAGAAGGGATGCGAAGCTTTTCGCTCTCCTCCTCGTAGACGAGACGAGACACGCGTGCGAGTTTCCTCCTCCTCTCCTCTCTCCGTGGCGAGACAAATTCGAGATGAATCCGCGAGCATTCGCGACCCGTCATCTCCGCGGCGCTCCGTTTGCGCGTTTAAAGCAGTTTAAAGGGATGTATTTACCTGTTGGAAAGAAAAGAGAGAGAGAAGACGTGAACGCAAACTGACGCAAACGCTCGCGCCGTTGCGATTTCGAGCAAACTGACGTGACAATGACAAGTCGTCGCCGTCGCGTCGGCGGCGCGCCTGCGGGCTGCGGGCTGCTGTCAATGATTACACGTGTGCGTGTTGCTCGCAGTCTGTATATGTGTATTTTATTTGTGTACATACGCGAGAGGTGAACAGTGAACACTTGAAGCAGTGGATAAAATTCGAAACGCGGATAACTCGATCGTGCTTTTACGTAAGACGAAGGGCCAATCGCGGGTGAAAGGCGACCGATCGTCGTCCGATCGGCTGTTTCGTCACGCACGCGCGGGCACCGGGCACCTCGCGTTTCCGCGTTCTCTTTGCGGTGCCTATCGCGTTTTTCACGGCGACGCAATATCTGCAAATCCGCGGCGTTTCTTTCCTTTAATTATATGTTAGCCCAGCGTCAAGAAACGCGGTCGCTATTTTTTAGATTTGCGTTAATGATCCCTTGCTTACTCACATTTTCTAACTCTTATAAAAAAAAATATAAGTTAAGCGAGATTTAATTTAATCTACATCGATAGAAATATATATGTTCATTTTTATTCAACGTAGATTTAATTTTGATCTCGGCACGACTTTTTATCCCTTTCTAATTCTAAAGAATTAGAAAAAAAAAGAAATCGAAAAAAGTCTTGATTTTTCGAGTCGACGTAGGAGTATGTATGCATATATACATATATACATCTCGAATATTTACACATACTGTATATGCATACGTATCGATTGCGCCTGACTTCACGCGAAGCGCAGTTGAGCGCAGTTCAAAGTGATTCAAAGCCGCGTTTGTATGAATCGGCGTGGTCGCGTGTCGCGTACGAGAAAATTGACTTGTTGTTGACCCAGACATATATATGTTATAAATAATACAAACGTCATACTTTTAACCCGTTAAATTGATTTAAACTTTAGCCCTCGGTCTCACTCTCGCTCTTTTTAATCTTATATAGCACATGCGCTGGTTAATAGGTTATACGTTACGCTCATATGTTGGGGAAATAACATATCCGGAGTAATCCAAGCGTATATTCCTGAGCACTCCCGACGACCGGAAAGATGTCGGGACGTAGGAAGAGGAACAAGAACAAATTATTGGAGAGGAGACCCCGTCGCGTACTCGGCAAGGAGCAAAAGCACTATCGGGAGAGCGGCGAGGAATCCGAGGAACTCGACGAAGACGACGAGGCAGGTTAGGCGGGTCGCAAACCCTTGCCGGGATTTGGCGCTTTAACAACCTCGGTTGTTGAATTTGCAGAGGTCAACGAGCGGTCGGTCCAGTTTCCCGTGGCTATGTGGGACATGGAGCACTGCGATCCCAAGAAGTGTTCCGGGAGGAAGCTCGCTAGACACGGATTGATAAAGATCCTGCGACTGGGCGCTCGTTTCCCAGGCTTGTGTCTCACTCCGATCAGCGATAAGGTAGCCAGCGAACGAACGGACAAATGTTACCGATACTTGAGCCTTGCTTGTTGTATGAAGACTTTGACGACAATGTTGTTCTGCGTAACGTTACAGTGCGTGAGCCCGACGGATTGCGACATTGTACGGGAGTACGGCTGCGCGGTCGTAGACTGCAGCTGGGCGCGCCTGGACGACACTCCCTTCAACAGAATGAAGACACCCCATCCTCGCCTACTGCCGTTCTTAGTCGCCGCCAATCCGATAAACTATGGGAAACCTTGTCAGCTGAGCTGCGTCGAAGCTATAGCGGCTACTTTGATTATAACGGGATTTCCGAACGAGGCCGATCTCTATCTCGAAAAGTTCTCGTGGGGACACGCGTTTCTTGAGTTGAACGGCGAGCTGTTGGAGAAGTATGCTCGCTGCGCGAGCAGCAAAGAAGTGATCGCTACACAGGAGGAATATCTGAAGAATGCCTGGCAAGAGAAATTGGATAGACTTGGTAAGGATATTGAACAATTCTCTTTCCGTTCTCTGTCGATTAATTTTTATCTTGATATCCATTATACATTTGTTCTTAGCGCTTCCTGATTTTCCGCAAAGCGACACGGAGTCCGAAGAGGAGAAGGAAGAGAAGGACGGGAATGCGGTAGTGGAAGCAACTGAGAAATTAGGCGATATAAAAGTGTAATAATATAGCGTACTAATTAAATATGTTATGACTTTTTAACGAAATTCTTCATTTTGAATTTCCAACCACCAGGATCGCGGTGCCAGTTTAAAAATATATATGTATATAAGATTTCTGAGCCCTACAAAAAAAGAATACGTTGTGTAATTGCCAGTATAGAATGCAGGAGAAAATTCAGAATTTAGAAAATAAAATTGGAGCATTTTTTTCGCCATGTAGGTATTCAAGTCGCATTCGGCGGCGATCTGACCCGCCAATCCGTCGCGTCTACGCGAGATCGTCCAATCGGCGTCGATAGCCGACGATTGGTTGGCCGTCGGCGCGCGCGCCGAACGCTCGACCGTTGCGCTTTTTTGAATGTAGCGTTTGTAGCGAGCGTGCGCCAGCGTGCGCTTGGTCATCCCCGCCGACATCCCTGTCATTCTTCCATGTAATTCCATGCTCCGTGATCGACAGTACGGTCAAGTACGGTGCAGTACGGTACCGCAGCACTTTCGTGCGCGACGTGCGTGACGATTGTGCCTTTGTGGCGTGTGTGTATACGCGGGCGAGGGAGGGAGAGACTCTATTTTTTTTCCTCACGCGATAACCGATAACGCGGAAGGAAAAAAACCAAGGTCCGACGAAACGCAAGTGACGAGTGTGACGACCAGTGACGACGATGTCTGACGGCTGCGGTCGCGCGACCGCCATCGCCGCGATATGAAGCGGGTGATGCCTGACACGGCGACGACGCGCGGCCGCCCCTTATCTGAAATGTGTCGCTCTTATCGCGGTAGGCGCAAGCATCAATAGTCCAGCGCGCGGATAAAAAAAAACGCTCCTCCTCTCGCCGCCAACTAAACGCATAACTAACCGAACACGCACAACGCTTGTATCACGCTACAAATTGCCGCTAGCCGCTACTATTCCGTCTCCCCTCCCCCAACCCCCCAGTAACCCGGGACCGGTGAAGCCCGACCTCTTTTCGCGTAACGCCTAATCGACACCTAGACCTCGCGTCCCAGAGGAGAGCCACTCTCTCAAAAGCTTTCGATGTTTGACAGCTCCGGCCACGAATGCGTGGACGCTAACGCCGCGTGATTTGTTATGCACTACGAGACGGAGACGGCGGCGCAGAGGCACTCGGCGTCAAGCATGTACGTACCTAATCGTCGACTTACCGAGCGGTAAATTTCGCATGATGCACCGCGAGAATACCCCGGTCACATAAAGCGTTATTCATTTGATCCCTGATTTACTGCTTCTTTCTCTCTCTCTCTGTCTGTTTTTTAAACAGGAACAAATCTGTGGAAAATCTCCTGATATCCAGCCACGAAGTGATCAGCAGCATCAATTCTTCCGGTCTGAGCAATCAGGGCACGACAAATTTAGGAAACGAGAATGCACAGGAGACGTCCGCCAACACCGGGGTCGATCGTAACAGCCCCGTGTCCAGTCCCAATCTGTCCCCGCGTCCCAGCCCGAGAGCCCACTCCAGGCGGGAGTATTCCAGATTGAACTCCGATTCTGCCATTAAGGAGTCGTTCCGCGCAAACAAGTCAGACGATCAGCAGGTACGCATACCGACGCACATACTTACCTGATGCATTTCTCGACGAGGACTCGTATGATGTATTTCGTATAAATGTTACAGGATATAATAAGTAGATCGTCCGACTCGGCCGATCTCAACAAGAGTTCGACTCATGAGAGTAAAAAAGAGGCACGTAGCAGCGATCGGAGCAAAAAGAAGTCTTCTTGGTACAATGTACTTTATCCAACTTATAAATCTCGCTCTGAGGACTTTAGGCGAATATTTAAAGATGTGCCCGACGATGAGAGATTGGTGGTAGGTAAGTAATATGTTTTAAGAATCTTCTCTCCTACAAGAAATTGTATTATGGGACGTTTGTATTCCTTACGAGACACTTGTACTCGAACTAACTTTACGTCCGTTTATGTCCACGCGATCGTGACAAAGCAATACTTAACATTCCACGATTTAATTAATCTAGTTTTGTGACTTTTAGATTATTCTTGTGCCCTGCAGCGTGAGATATTGGTACACGGTAGACTTTATGTGTCTCAGAATTATGTGTGTTTTTATGCTAATATCTTTATGTGGGAGACACTGGTCTCCCTACGTTGGAAAGACGTTACATCTATTACCAAAGAGAAAACTGCGCTTGTCATTCCAAATGCCATCCTGATATGCACCGTGACTGACAAGTTCTTCCTAACGTCGTTTGGAGCGAGAGATAAAACATATGTGATGTTATTTCGTGTTTGGCAAAATGCTCTTATTGGCGAGGTATGCGTATATCGTATATAACTGAAGTCCACGTTAGATGATTTGTAATTTGCGTTAGAATTCTTATTTACAATTTTACACATCGCGCGCAGGTGGACAAATGTTAGAAGAATTGAAAGATATGTGCGTAAAAAGGGAATTATAGATCATCTGTATAAAGGTGGACTTAATTCAAGATTTTTTACTGTAAGATTTTATTTTGAGAGAAAATCCTTCATCTCGAAAAAAAAAAGATCCTTATGTCGAGATACATTCATAAATAATATCTGGAAATTTTAGAATGAAATTGGATAAAAAACCTTTAGATTTTCAGAGAATTTATTTCTTAATTAAAATAAATTAAAGTAGAGATACTTTGAATGGACTGTATAGTAAGACCTGGCTTTGTGTTACCCCATTCAATTGGCTCGCGTTATAGCGCGTTTTTGCTAACACTTGGTAAACTGATATTTTCTTGGAACACCTTTAATAATTCTCAGTACACTTTGGCTACAATAACATTGATAACACTGAGTATACCGAGTCTGCTTTAGTAATTCGATGTACTTCATACGAGGTACATTTCAGTTATTGAGTGTATATGTATTATTTGAGAGAAACGATATTTGTCTTTTTATCTGCAATCTCTAGAAAAAACCATCAATATTTTGTTCTGTTTCTAAGAACCTATTTCTGTGAGCATTAATCGGGCGTTATGAAGACATATTTCGTACTCTTAAAGTTTTTCTTTTTTCTAAACGAAAAATTCTACTATTGCTATATTTTCAGCCGATGAGTATGGCTGAAATGTGGCAGCTTGTGCATACCTGCTACGGTGATGAATTAGGCTTGACGTCTGATGACGAAGATTATGTGCCGCCGTTACCTGTGGGAGACGACGACAAGTTAGCAACTCGCCTTTCTGTAGAATCCTTCTCCGAGGTAAGCCTGACAATATTTATAAACTGTTAAATAATATTGTTATTTGAGAAATTGTCATGTGTTATGTTATTAATGTAAGGATAATAGCTTGGGAGTATAATAGCTCCGTTTTCGTTTATCTACTGAAAAACTTTCTATAGAGAAAATGTATTGAAACAACGATGGCAAATTTGATTAACAAAAATTGTTAAAATGATCTAAATTGTATTTGATAAATGTGACAAATTTTTTTTGTATTACAGCTTAATATTTTTAAATGATTTTGGATCTCGTAGATTAATGAACTCTTAACGTAAATTGAAGAAGATAAACTTATATATCTATGTATAAACCGAAATTTGTACGATTAAAAATATCTAGTTTCTAAACATCAATATTATTTTAAATTCCTTTTCTATTTAATAAAAATAAAGAACGAAGCAGTCGCTATGGAAAATACATCATCTCCAATCGCGGATCCTGTTCCTGCTGAGCCTTCTTCAATTACTGAACACCAGGTTCAGCCACCAGTTCCGTCAATACCTAAGCCCGAACCTGTTCTCGATCCAACGGATTTAAGTGACACAACGGAAAGCGAGGCTGAGAAACATGCCTGTAAGTAGTCTCAGACGATTCTTCAACTTAATTATAAAAATATCTTCCAAATCCAAGTAGTTTAGTAAATAAATATTGTGTGCATCTGCATTACTTTTAGGCTCTTTTGTAAATATTAACATTAAATTTATTTTTCTGGCGAACTAACTCTTAAACCGCTGATAATAAGATATATAATGCAAAAATGGAAACAAGATATGTCGTGTGACACTAAGAAATCGGGATTAGTCTGAAAATATATAAATGCTATTCATCTTGTTGAATTACGAATGACAGCACGTAACGCGGCCATGATAATGCTTGTTCCAGTGAAAATGAACATACGGAGCACCATGGTCTGTACCTCTCTGCATGAAGGTCGGCAAGTTAACAAAGCAACATTGCCTATCTACATCGACCAGCTGTTCACTCTGCTCTTCACGAATTCGAAATTCTTCTTAGATTTTCATACCTCTCGCAAAACTATTGGTAACAAGATAATAATTCCGTTATCACGTCTGTCACGTTAAAGAATGCATCCATTTCAGATATTTCAGAGTATATTAAAAAGCTTGTTTCAAAATCGTTTTGAAGCCACGTTTTTAAAATAGAGATTTTGGTTGCATTCCGATATTTACTGCCAGCAACTGTCAGCATTGAAAATTTATGGTATATTTGACGTAAAATATAAAAAATATAGATTTTTAGTACTGATAGTGAATATCGGTAGCAGCCTATGTATTATATGATCTCTTCTCACTCTTTCTCTCTCTCTCTCTCTCTCTCTCTCTCTCTTTCTCTCCACTTTGTTGATACAATCTCCGTCTTTTTCAAATGTGGATTTAAAATGGTTTGTAAAAATAAACTTTAATTCGTAGTTGCTAACATATTATTTATATGTATAACGTTATATATGTACATATAAGTATATATGCACCGTATAAATACATAATATAAATTCATTTCTATTGCCTGTTTCTAATGTTTTCACTTGCGTAGATTTAATACAATCTGCCTGGACGCAAAACAGTCAAACTGGACAAAAGATGAGAACTCTTTCGTACACGATGTGCTTAACCCAAGCTATTGGTCCGAGAACTTGCCAAGTTACAGAGACCCAGGTAAAAATAAAATTCTATCTAATAATTTATGTTATACATATTATGCTTTTTTTTTTAATACGACATTTTATACAGGTGATGTTGCCATGTAGTAGACCAGGTCATCTTTATTGCATCGATGTAGACAGCGCTAATGCCGGAATACCTTATGCCGATTCCTTCAGTGTTTCCACGCACTATTGTATGAACAGTATTTCCGATAACGAGACAAGTCTTGTGATTTATTCACAAATCAAATATAAAAAGAGTGTATGGGGTTTTGTGAAAAGTAAGTTTCAAAATTAAAGACTATAAATCGCAGTTTGAGGAAAAAGAGAGTATTATAATTTGATAAAATTTCTAGAAGATTGCAAATTAGATATGGATTTAAAAGTTGAAGGTACAAACTTGTATTTAAATTATTTTCGCGGATAAGATTTAGCGTTATGCATCTTATCTGGAATCTTATCTGTTTTTTTGTTGTTATACTAAAGACATTGATTAATGTCTAAAAAAGATAGTCTGTAATCAGCTTGTCGACGTGATAATTTCTTGACACGTAAACATTATTTTCTTATAGTTTTATAAATTTAGTTGAGCTTTTCGATTTCTTATATTTATCAAAAGTTTGCGTTTCTTGAATTATAATACTCGTCATTCCAAGACGCGAAATATTTGACGTACACACGATAAGATATTGAAGAATAAATTGGCGTATTTTGTTTCTGAAAAAATAGGTGTGATTGAAAAGAATTGCTGGGCAGGCTTGGAAGAATATACAAATAGTTTGATAAAAGCGTTGACGGTGGAGTCCGAGGAAGGTAACGGAAACGGAGGTTTAAAGAGAAAAACGAGAAAACGACGACGCGCGGCGGGTGTAGGCGCTACATTGCAGACACACGCGTCCGAACATATATCTGCGAATCATCAAATTTCTCCCTCTAACTCGCCGCATATTCACTGTAATAATACAATATTTTTCTATTATACTTCTGTGTTATTATCTACGATACTACACAGTAATAACACAATAATTTTCTATTATACTCGCAATGTTATATAGTGTGAATTCAATGTACATGTTTTTTCTTCCGTACAGCTGCTAATACTAGGAGCGATACTAACATAATTCTCAGCTCAATGCTGCTAGTCGCTGTCCTATGTTTAATGGTGATTAATGGTTTGCTATATTATAAACTATGGGGATTGGAGGAAGCTGCTGCGTACACCATCATGGACTTACACGTACTCAAGTATGTATTGTCGATTTCTTTTACATAGGGGAGAGTACCGTTCTTTTATATGTGTTATAATGTGTCTTCCTGCTTTTCAGAAATACGCCAAAGACTGAAGAAGATTGGATTAACCTTTTGCAACAGCAGGAGAGCTTGCACAACGTAGAGATGAGAAAATGGCAAAGGGTTTTGCACACAGCTGCACAATTGCTTAGACAAGTAAGGCTCAGACGATGACTTAAAAAAAGTATTATGAATTTAACGATACAAATATCGCGTGCGGAAAAATTAGAGTCACAAAGTGCAAAACAATATTTAGTTATTCAATTGAGACAAAAATCTTTTTCTTCCCACAAATCTATAAATCTATTAATACAATATGTACACAAAGAGTTTTTTTTAAACAGAGATAACAATTTTTTGTGCCCTTTAGTTTTTCCTTAGATTTGAATAAGTTCGAAATTTATCCGAATAATTTTTCCGCATTCTGTATATTCTATAGACTGTTCTTGACATTCATGTTTTCTGCTTGCTTTAAAAGACAGAGGAATCTTTAACGGAGCTACAAATGAGCATTCATCCCACTGCAACGGAAAAGATGTTCTCCGTATTAAAGCCAAACTTGAAGAGTCTTAATGCACATACAGAACGGCGAGGCAAGTCGGAAATGTAAAAATCTATATACGTTAAGTAATTGTACGAACGTATTTGTGTATAAAATATTAATTCGAAATTTATCGGCAAATCTTTCTGCGCGATAGCGTTTAGGAATCATTATTATGTATATGTATTCTTCCTACTATTATTTTGGAGTTCGCGATTATTGCTCTCCATATACTATGTGTACAAAATGAATTAATTATAGGGCATTATGTTCACAGTTAACATGAACATTTAACTTGAATTGTATAGTTATACTAAATGTATAAACGCGCTTTCTATTTAGGCATTGTGAAATAATGTTATGGAAAATAATAGATAATTTTTAGAACAATCCTTTGTGAGATCGAAGTTCTTTGCAATTTTCCAAGAGTAAATGAATCTTAACGTGACATTTACAAGACCGGTGTAACGTGAAAGAGTGTTCGGGGACAGAATAATCGTTACGTATTTCGATTAAATTATTTAATCAAATCAAATAGGATAACAAGGACGTAACATTTGCAAAAATGCGTACGTGGAAATATATCCCGGGAATTTATTTGTCCTCTGGTTTATTGAATACAAGCGTGTATCCGCATTTGCCGCAATAATGACGGTCTTCCATTGCCGCCATGAATACACCGGCGCCACACTGCTCCATGGGGCATTCTCGTCTCAAACGGTGAATTTTTCCATTTTCATCTACCTGCAAAATCACATTTTTCACGCTCGATTTAAGATGTATACCGCTACGATAAAAATTATGACGAAAATAAAAAAAAGGGAAAACTCGAGAATGGATAGTAAGAAATAAGAAGACAATTTACCTTATAATATTTGAGCACAGCAAGCTTGACCTTCTTCTTCTTGTGCTTGATTTTCTTGGGGGTAGAGTAGTTCTTCTTCTTGCGTTTCTTAGCACCGCCTCGCAAGCGCAGTACCAAGTGCAAAGTGGATTCTTTCTGGATGTTATAGTCTGACAAAGTCCTGCCATCCTCCAATTGCTTACCGGCAAAGATCAACCTTTGCTGATCCGGTGGAATTCCTGAAACGGTAAAATATCCCGCTTAGAAATTCAAAGTAATTTACATACTAATTCACTTAATATTAATAAAAATGTATAACATTTGCGATCTGTTCCATTTACGAAACGTTCATCAGATAATACGCTTGGATCAAAAAGCCGGATTTTTGTCATAAGATAAAAATACAAAGTTTCAACAGCTGGTTCTCTTGAAATAAAAAAGACAAAATATCGAGATTTTTTTTAAAATTAAATTTTAAAGGAGTAAACAAATATTTTTTAATTTAATTTTAAACAGATCTTATTTAGCAATCAATTTAACGTAAATTTTTAGTTATTCTCCAAGATTGATTCTTCCTGCATATCGAGAATTTTCTCACCTTCCTTATCCTGAATCTTCGCCTTTACATTTTCAATCGTATCCGACGCCTCGACCTCGAGGGTGATGGTCTTCCCCGTAAGAGTTTTCACAAAGATCTGCATGATCAGCGATTCTATAACACGTCACATTTGATTTATGTATTTCAATTGGTCAAATTAAACCTTAAACCCTAAAATTAATTTCGAGAATCAACTAAAAAAAGATCATAGATATTGTAGCATGGTCCAAAACTTCTTCCTATTCATACACAAGAAACAAAACTAGGATATTAAATTTTAAATATTAAAACTGTAGGATATAAATTTTTTTGAAAAATTTCATACAAATCTAAAAACATGGCCAAATTAAAAAAAATGCAAATATATGTAACATTAGGATTGCAGGCTAGGAGAAATATTTTGAGCATGCGACATTTGCTGGATGATCTCTCCATTAAGAAAACAATTCCCTAATTATTTTGACCAAGAATTTCTTAATGGCAATTCAAAAATATATCATAACTTTAAGATAAATTAAAGATACATAAAAATAAATACAGAGCAGTGGGAAAAAACCTCGAAGTCATGAAACACGCATACTTTGCTGAAAGAGTTAAATTTTTACATTCCTTAATAGACGTTTTAGCGCTTCTGAAAAGTCGATATTGAAAGTGTCCGCAAGATTTTGCACGTAATAATATCAATATCATTTTTCTCGGTAGGTTTCACCGGGGTGGTAAACGTAGGGGGGGGTTTTGGATTTTCCCTCGGGTGAGGGAGGATAGGTGCTTTTTGTCTGAAACAATCTAGCACAAACAATGTAAACCGTTCCTAACAAGGATTTAGGCTCAAGTGCAAGGTGGTAAACGTAAACCGAAGAGAGGTTAGAAATTAGACGCGAATAAAAATGGACTACTTAACCAACGTATCAGTCAAAAGAGCGAAGAATCGTTAACCCTGGCGAATGCTCGTCCAACTATTATTCCGATCGAGTGCAATTATTGCGGCAAATTGCGATCCCGTGCAATCGCTACAATATGGTCCGTCAATAATAACTACGTGCTACATAAATAGGCGAACAATTTGTCTCGGGGATCACGTTCATCGCGCCATGTGTCCCGCAGATATTTTCTTTCGCCGCGTCATGGACACAAAACAACGTAAAATGTCATAAATCGGAAACATTTGACGTTTAGAGTAACAAAATGCGAAAATAAATACGGCAGCTTCGCGTTCGATCCTATCTTCTTTTCTAAATTGTAGAAAATCAAGCCAGAACGTACCTCCGACCGTCCGACCACGCTACGAGAACACGAAAAAGAACGAGCGGATCTATGGGAAACAAAACCCCAGAGTATGCATGTATCATAGATGTAGGAACAATGGGCGCGTTCAGCAGCAGACCAAGCCGCTCAGTAGCAGTCGAACGTGATTGGTTCTTGCTTTTAGAACTAACCAATCAACGCAGAGCGTTGAGAAGACGACAACAGTTGGTCTGCTAAACGCGGCCAATGGCTGAAAATTCCCTAGAGTATCTACGATTTCATTGGTCGAAATCTAGTAAATCTGTTAATTTTTGTAATTTTCACCTCGTTTTACATAATTAACCCCCAATGAGTGCTCAATGATTTAATAATTCTTGTAATTTTTATTTATTGCTACATAAAAAATCAAAATTTTGAAAATAACCAAATCATAACGTTGTTTAAATCGTTGACAAGTACCACAGATTAACGGGCAACTTCCATACCACGTTGAAAAAACCAGTTCTCGTCCGATCACTGAAGTCAAGCAACGTTGGGCACGGTTAGTACTTGGATGGGTGACCGCTTGGGAACACCGTGTGATGTTGTCCAAATTTTTTGTTTTTCCTCTCAACATTTTTTTTTTTTTTTTTTTAAGAACATTGTTAGAATAATAATAAAGTGATTTTTTTGCTTTTTTCAATATATATCAAAAAGTATGAGCTAAAAAGAACAGACCTAAAAACTAAAAACAGACCTTATATATTGATAGAAATAAATATAAATCTATTCATTTAATAAAATAGGTCTTTATTTCACGTAGATGCAAAATTATGTTATCGTCATACTTATTATGACAAAGATGTTGTTCGACAGTATGTGTGTGTTTTCAATTTTTCTGCATCATTGATACAGTAATACAACATAGTGGTACATACATACATTGTCAAAATTAATAAATCAAATCATTTGAGCAACGCGCGAACAAATTAGATGATAATAATAAGTATTAATTAAAACAACATGCTTTATCTGGCTTTATCTTTACTAATATATGTCCAAAAAATATGTATACATGTACTTACAAGATATACTTATCCTTATTTTTTAATATAAACTACATGTGTTGCCGTACGTATCGTTACGTACAATCAAGAATTTGAGAAATTATCAGTAGCGTTACAATTTAAGAATTATAACACAAGCAATAAAAAATCTATACAAGCAAAACGGAATTGATACATCCGTCATTCTCAGGATTATTCGTAACTTGAGCGAACTTTCCCCACACTACTTTGCCCGACTGCGTTACGAGGCCCAATTCCGAGATGTTTACTTCAATAACGGTTCCCTTAGTAATAACACCTAAATTTGTGTACATGGGCGAGCTTGGATTTTTCTTGACGCCAATGATCGGCAGGGAGAAGGTCGCCTTGAGTTCGGGATGAGTGACGTGAGCGGTTTTGAATCTCAACGCCATCGGTCTGATGAATCTCTCGAATTTCGGCGGTTTCCTCGTGAAGTTCTCCCCGACGAAGGTCACCTTGGTCACCATCCGTTTCCACGATTTCCGTTTCGTCTTGCCGCTTCTCACCACTTTGAAAACCTCGGACTCCGATTGCGCGCGAACTTTCGGTATCGGCACGTCCCATTTGCCAGCTTTCTCCTTGCGCTTCTGCTTTATCATATTCGACAGCACTTTCGCGCGCTTCGTGACGTCACGATCCAGCAGGTATACGGGCAACGCTCCCTCCGGCAGCTTGTCGGACTTCTCCTTGACTTTCTTCTCTTCGTGAGCTTTAATCTTCTTTTTCATTTGGATCTTCTCATTGCGTCGCTCCTTATTAAATATCTTAGCCTTTATGCCACGTAAACTACGAGCTTGCTCCGCTCGTTTGTGAGGCGCACGGGCCTCTCTCTTCCTCTTTCTCTCCTCATAATCCAGACGGCGACCGTAGAGCTTACGGTGCCTCTCAATATATTCGTTCTGCGGCATTATTCTACGTGGGTTTCTGTACTCACATGGAATTCAACCTTCCTGAAAAAAACAAATTAAATGATTTAATATTAACCCATTGTAAACTTATATAATTAATTCTCTTACATAACAAATAACATTTTAAAGTTATTATACTTATAATAAATACATAATTTCCTACAATGATAACTGTACAATGATGATATAGCTATATATCCTTATTGCATTTAACAATGTAGAAAAAGTAACATCCAATTTAAAAGATAATTTCATTTGTATGTAATAGATTCTTCTATTTCATAATATAAATTTCTTACAGTTGATTTCGGTATTAAATATAAAAATAATTTTGTTAAATTTTTAATAAATTTTTGTAACTACCACAAGTTGTTATAAAGAACATATATATCACCTACAAATTCAGCTTGATGAAGGACGTTATCTAAAATAATTACACCAACAAGAATTTTAATATAAGTGTTTTAAAACGTGTGCACATTTAGATAAGTGAAATAACCTCTGTATTTTTTAAGAATTTATCTCTCCCGAAAAAGTCTCCAAGTATTTACAAGATATTGGCATTTATGATCAATGACATCGTGTAACTTTGAAAAGAGGTTAAGAACGACGAAAGAAAATAGAGACTAATCGCGAATTTAAAAAACGTTAAGTAATATTTATCCCAACGAATATATTCGTCTGAGTATTGTCTCTGTCGAAATCGCTAATCACAACACGTGCCGCGGTAGGCACGCAGTTGCACTTGAAAGTGGAAGCACGTGTGTCAAATGGTCCAAATCGAAGATATCCGAATTCAATTATTTTTTTTTTTTTCGAAATCACAGACAGCTAAGTCAAAACCTACCTTCGATCACGCCGCAGAAACACGAAATCAACGAAAATGCGCGAGCGGATTCACGGGAGAGAACAACCAGCTGCACCAGCTGATTCTGAACCAGCATACACTGCCATACATATTACATACACGAGACGAGGTTCGAGCCACCTGCCACGGTCTTATGTAACTCCTACGACCATCAGCCATCAGCAGCATTCCCGAGAAACTACTTTGCCGACTGCCGAGGCGGCATCTCTCCAACAATAAACGATCCGAACGAAATGAGTTCGGAAGGTAACAGCGACAGGAGGGAAGTCTGCAAATTTAAATTAAAATTTTTATATACTTTAAATCGCGAAGAAAGCTCTTCGAGTTAGCGTTTTGTTTGGATGTTTATTATGTTATTGATGTTATATCCCTTGTATTGGGATTAAAATCCATTCGACGAACGCCAAGATCCTTTTCAAACGAAAAATCAAAACGATATTTTTTTATCTTAATTGGCTCAAAGGAAAGAGGGTGGACGGAGCAAGAACACTATATAGCAAACCCTCGAAAAGCTCATTTTTTAAATAATTCTTTAGTCTGATCAGTCTGTTTACTGAATAAAGCACATTATTCTATTAAAAAACATAAAAATCTATTTTATAGTATTTTATTACTATAAAATCCTGATAAACTAAAGTCCTTGATCTATCTTGATGATAAAATAAGATCCTGAAATAGGATTTTGCAGTTATTCGCATCAGGTGATTCGACGATCCGTAAATTTACCGACATATGCAGACCTTTGCCTAATCTGTAATGGGATTTACCATTTCTTTCTTTTATCTTATCACACTTATCTGTATCTATCGTAGTGAAGATAATTTATTTTTCTGTTGACAATGTTAAAAAACATTTGTTTGCAAGTTATCTTCTCTTTCTCTGTAAAAAAGTTGAATATAACATCTCTTTTATACGTATAAATATTGGAGTGATTATGGAAAAAATAGGTAATTACATTTAAGATACGCAAGACAACGTTTAATACTGTTTTCCTTTTGCAATAAAAAGTATCGTTACAAATTTTTAGGTAGTTCGTCTATAGTCAAATGGAAAAGCCCGTTAACAGTGAGCAAGCAGAATTTCCCAATGAATCTACGGTCACAGCTGTAACAGTACCACCTATATTTGCTACGAAGGATCATCTAATTGCAAACTGGTTTTCATGGAAGAACGAATTCCTTGCTTACTTGAAAAGGATCGATAAAGCCGGAGACAACAGACACTTGTGGGGTATCATGCTTTTAAATCGTATGGGTCCCGTTGGGCAAAAGATTCATAGAACATTCACTTTCTACGACAAGAACGAACAGGAAGATATAACTGCGTTAATTAAAAGATTTGATATCTACTGCATGTACGGAGATGCAAAAAGAGGCGGCGAAGACATCGACAGATACATCAATGATTTGATAGTATGTATATGGAATTACCTGTGTAATGACCGTATACTTTCAAATGCAATTCTTGTAGTTATTTCTACATTTAACTTTTGCAGTTTATCGCTGTTACGTGGAATCACGATGATCCCGCAGCAATTGTGAAGGAGAAAATTATACAAGATATAAGTATTCAACGTTTCACGGGAAAAGCTGCGCTTCTCATAGAAAGTAAAAGAGAAAATTTCATACCGTACTTGCAATCGTTGGGTCTCAACGATATTATTCTGTTCTAGAAACAGTGTGAGGATTTAATGACACAAAAGATTGAGGAAACACCGAAACGGGACTCTCCCTATGCCGAGCCCACTAGAATAGAATATACTGGATTGAGTATGGAACACAAACGAAACCGATGTCCGGCTTGGAGAAGTTGTTTACACTTGTTGTTTTGTGCCCGATGCAACAAGTGTAAACAATTAAATTATTTCACGGATAGATATAAAGCTAAGTACATATACAATTGTGCTAAATGTGGAATGAATCATCTTGATTTACATTGTCCGGCACATGGCGAACTGTGTACAAAGTGCGGCGAGAGAAATCATTTCTCGTTGAAATGCCCCTCCACGACAAGTTGCTCAAAATGTGGTACGAATCATGCGGCATCGACGTGTCCAGCGCAGGATCGAATACATCGTCATTATAAGAAACCGAATCACTTGGAAGAACAATAATGTGCGAGCAAGTTGAACGATGGTCAACATTTACCTACGGTACATGAATCTTTCATATAAAATAATTTTGGCTTAATATAAACTAATATAAATTGCATTTTGAGGACGAAAATAAATAGAAAATAATTTTTCAAAATGTTTTCGTATTATTTATTAGATTAAAAATTTTTACATTACGCCTGATCACCAGTCGGCATTGACTTTATAATGTCAGAATTGCCAGGATCTGTGATCGAGAGCGTACAGACACGGAAATATTTACCGCAGGCTGTACCTAATTCGATGTTATTCCCCGTGTAATGATGCACGCCAGTTTTCGCCAACATCGCGTAGTATTCGATCTCCGATTTCCTGTTAAATCCAGACAAAGTGTGCTTTAGAACATTACGAGAGTTGCGGTTTAAAAGCCCCACGCACTTACAAGCGGGGGCAGGAGACTACTCCATAGTACTCCTATTCGATTTTTAATGCACAAATTGACAATCGTATCGCTGAACTTTACGCAATTTCAATATGGACTATTCATTTAAAATTGACATTCCATTAGATCTCAAGAAATATATATCTAGATATACTGAGAAAAATTTGATACTAATAAATTCATGAAATTCATCGATTTAAGAGAAACCATATCTTTGTTACACATGTCAATTTGCTGAGTATGTACAAAAGGAGTGCTACTTCTCAGTCTCACCTCAACGGCGGCGTGTTACTGGCAATGATGACCAATTTCGCTTTGCCTTGACGAAGAGACTTCAGAGTCTGCTTATAACCAAGGACGTATTTACCAGATTTCATGACAAGTGCTAATCTGGTGTTGATGCTCTCCTGAGCCTTTTTCTGTATAATCGAGCGATAAAATTTCATTAAATACGCTTAGCGTCACAGAGATACCAAGAAGTTAGATCACAAATTGTCAATTAGAACGCTGATGTACTCGCTACATTTGGAAAATTGCATTTTTTTTTTTTAATCTCCAGCATTAGACGGAAATAAAGTTTGGAAGGAACAATAATGAATGCTATTCATGTACGTAAGGCAACCAATTCCAAACTGCCGTGACTACACGTGAGCTTCGTTCCATCAATCCATTTAATTGGAGAAAATAACCACAAATACGATTCGCGTGCATTACAATAATTGGTATAATAATATTATAATAGAATAAATATGTAATAAATATACTGAAATAATTTAACGTTAAACTTCGCTACGAGAATATTCGTGGTCGAGCACGTGGGTGCGGCGGTGGTAAAATTACCTGTTTCTTCTGAGCCACCATTTTTGCGATCGGCGGTTCTTCTCGCGGCTGTAACAATATTCGCGATTGTTAATCCTTTATACGTTTAAACAATTAATATGCGCGCAACAATATGTACGTTTGGAACCCTAATTAGATCTCATGTACCTTCCGACGAGACAGACGCTGAAAAAATGAACGAGGGAAGAGGGAACTTGTTCGCGAATAAACATGAATTGTGAACGATACGTAGAAAGGAACCTATCGAAGCTAAATATTGGTCGCGTTCAGCAGACCAAGCCGCTGAGTAGCAGTCGAACGTGATTGGCTCTTACTTTTAGAACCAACCAATCAACGCAGAGCGTTGATAAGACGAACTCCAACAGTTGTGTCTGCTGAACGCGGCCATTACGTTGACCGAGCTGTAGTTGTCCAATAATCTGATTGGCTCTCAATGAATATATGCTACTTTTGGGATTCGATTGTTTTACTGCACCTTTTGCACTTGGATTTTTTATTCTTTCTCAACGTTTGAATATTATATATTCACCTGGTTAGTCGATTTTATCGGTCTTTCTCCATACTGTAATTATCTCTTTTCAATATTATTCTCTTTTAGCTATAATTCCCTTTTACATCCAAGGAACTTAAGGAATTATAAAGCAAAGATTATTAATTTTTTTTGATATTATTAATTATTTTAAATTGCGCACAATATATATATTTAAATAATTATAAATATTTTCAAATGTCCCATATTAAAAATTGGACTCCTCAGATAAACTTTCATGTGCAACAGCCATTACGGAAAATAGTGCAGGTAACCGCGAATCATGCAACGCGGATGCGGCAATGTGGCTCGCTTCCAAAATTGATTTCGCGATTGGTTAAATCGCGCTAATTCATGTGAATAATTACGCACGGCCATTTTGTGCCGTGCGTGCGCTCCGTTCGTTCTCTCTATCGGCCGGACATCGGAAGTTTTTCGATGCCGGATCCCCCGTCTGCATGTGCTTGCGGCGCTCAGCGGCGCTGCGCAATGTTTTTCCCGGGTGTCGCACGTACTGCACGTAGTACGATTGTTTATCCGCCATTTTGTTCTGCCGTCGTACGAGCAGTTTTCGGCACGGTGGTCCACTTCAAGATGAATACAAGCCGCTGAGGGCGAATTCGATCTGCGCGTCGTCTCGCCGCCTTGCCGTTCCTCCGTATACGTTCCTCCGCGAGAAGTGTTCGTCGCGCGAATAATGTGAAAAACCCGTCGGAGGGGGGGGGGTCTCTAAAGGATGAATACCCGTGATGGCAACCCGTGACAAGTTATACGTCCGACCCAACTTTCCTGACTTTTGAGGCCAAATGACGATTACTAAATAAA
>JASTWP010002099.1:0-50763 GCA_030770255.1 Temnothorax ravouxi | reverse complement strand
AACACCCTACCTTCAAAATTATGATGTGGTGGGGGTGAATTAAGAGAGGAAAACCACTAACAACTAATGGGAATGGGGATGGGGAAAAGAAAATAAAGCATTATAAAATTATATATAATTTATTTTTTTAAAAGATCCCAATTTTTCTGGTGTCGCGACCACCAGTTAAATAATTTTAATACATTTTGTAATGCGCAATTCTTAACATGTTTTCCGCATCGCATAGTGTTAGTAACATCTAGATTTTTTAAAGATTCGACTTTTTTGTAATCCGCATCCAAAGTCTCAATGATCAGCTTTTCTCTCGCATAATTCTCAAGTAGATCCACCAGCCATTCCTGTTTCTGGCATTCCTTGACGTACACGAGAGTTGGTATTTCGTCATCCTCTTCTGTACCAAGCACGGCTGACGTAATTAGGCGTTTTACCATACCGTACGGCACGTTTCCCTTCATCCCATGGCAATCCATGGTGATTTGCAATCACCCAGGAAGCACATGACTTGTCAGATTGTGTGAGAAGACTCCACGGCATGGGCTGCGTAAAGATGTAATGCTCCAGAACGGCCCCGTTTCTCAGCACCGCTGCCTCTTTTACGACAAATTTCATCCCGACGATGAATCCTTGCAGATCGACAAACGTTGGCATGATCATGATGCGGCGAAGGAACGATCTGTACTGTACCGTATCGCGGTACATGTGTTGCTCTTATATCGGAATATTTGTCAACATGGTGATTTACATGAGTTTGCGCACTACATTAGACAACGGGCAGTATTCTATTACGCGATCGTGCAAGATGAGACAATAGGCGGTAGTATTTGCAGGTACATTTTCTTTACAGTCAAATTCTATTCGCACATCCACGGTGGCGCTCTTGACAGACTCGTTTTGTCGCGAGCAATCGATGACAACAAAAGGTCCATCCGTCATGAATGTATACACGCTGCAAAGCGTATCACTAGAATCGCTTCCGTAATAAGTTTTACGAAAACGCGCGTACATATCAAAAAGAAGGCCGTATCGATTTTTAGTAAAATCTAGGTTCAAGTCATCGTATGGATAAAATTCAGAGTTCAGATAAAGCTTGACATTGGTCAAATTACAGTCATCGAATAAGCTAACATTTTGAGACATGATATTCTTGCGGCCGGTCTGCAGCGCAAAAATAACGTATCGCGGCTTCTCTAGCTGAGCCGCAGTCTTGACAGCCCACGAATGCTTGGTCGTGCTCTGCAAGAGGGGATACTCGTACAGATCCCACGAACGAAAACTGACACTAAGATATCGCCCGCTCCCCAAGGTCCGTAACAAGGATAGTTTATTAACCTCGTTTAACGTAACGTGAGGCATTCGCCACTGTACTTTAAACAATTCGATTTCCGGCTCCGTCGCCGGATTTCCTACAATGCAATTGTTGTCGCTACGCGCACGTATCAAAATTAATTCATGGCGAGCGTTAACAACGACGCGTTTGTAATCCTCGCAAAAGCCCAGCAACAACTTGAGCGGTACGCAAAAGTTGAAGTATCCTTCCGGTATGCTCGATGTAACTTCCCAGCCGGCATTCCGCATGAGTTGAGAATCATTATACGATAGCGATACGTAGTTTTTGATGGTACTGGTTATTCCAACGTTTCTGTTGCGGTCAATCTCCACACCGTTGAGCTCGTATCGAATCTCATCGAACATGAATGCTACGCAATTATTTACAAGCGTTGCCTGAGACTCGTCATCCCTTTTCTTTATTACCAATCGTCCTTCGATGTAGAGAAAGCTTTCACACGGCAACGTGTATAAATCTTGCTGTTGTATGGGTATTCTTATCTCATCGTTGTGTCCAAACGTCGTATTGGCGTACGGATTGTACGTGTGGCTCTCAATCTTGACGACGCTATCGTCAAAGATCGGTTCACCTCCAATGTTTAAGATATTAGCCATTTCGTACGACGAAACCCAATGATTTCAAAAATTCAACGTTTGACGCAGTGAGTTTCTTCTTTAGCGATCGGATTGTCTCTCTAATTTTGTTACTCGTCTGTCGCACCTTCTCCACGTCGTTCAGCACAAGCATCTCACGGTTTACTACAGTCGTCGTCTTCGCACATGCAGTCTAACGGTGATTTCTTCTCCTCGAAAATCAATTAATCGACCGTCCCGATCCACGACGCGAATCGTTAGATCAGTAATGCTCCGCACGATGATTGGAAGGTAAATGATCTGCGCCGGCGTTTCCGATATCTTATATCCCGGTGGCACATTCGGTGAAAACTCGTGTATCGTGTGCACGTACTTGTCGTTGCTGTACGCGCCCGCGGTCACGTTACACTCTATGCGAATAATGTTTACATTGATGATATTTATCGGTACGTCCGATTCGTACCATTGTCGCGGCTCCAGCACGCGATTCATTGAAAATCCCAGCAGCGATCCAATGTTGTTCGGTTTGGTGAAATTTACCCGATAGGCACATTTGATCTCGCTCTTCATCGTATTGTTGTTGGCTCGAATAATCAATGGATATTCATCATCTTCGCCGACATGTTTCTTTTCTCGCAATATTATTATTATTATTGGATTGGTCCAATTGTAAAATTGATTGTTTCAAATACGTGTGTATATCACGCAGTTCGTATGATCCTTCGGGAATGGTAATCTCCTTATCGTCAAAGTAGAATTTATTGTTCGAAGAATTTACATTCGGTATCGTGTAATAGGTTTCGAAATCTGTCATACCGAGCTCATAATCACCGTCGCTCAAATCCACGGTGGGAAAGTAGCTTACCGCGAGGATGCTACTCTTGCCGGTGAGAGTAAATGTCAGTGACATGTTTGAACGAATACTGAGTTCAAACAATGCAACGCTAGTCTTTAAATTGATCATCAACCGTCTGTAGAAAGCGCAGACACAGTTGTCCACAATTGCTCTGATCGTATCGTTGATAAGGTGTGCGATTGTACTTGATTTGCGTCACGTTGTTCTTTAGATACAGCACCAATTCTCTCGGCGGTCGAAGATTGCCGTAACTGTCGAAATATATGACTCGATCACCCCTCTTCGCGTATGCCACCCAGTGAGTGCCCGGTCCCTCGGCGTTATCCAAATTCACGATGCCACTCTCGTTTCGACGCACTCCATCCATCGGTAAGGTAGTACGCATAAAAATACCTCTAAAATATGGAATGTGCATACGCTTTGCAAGTTGTTGCAGTTGTACGTTGGTAGTTACACCTTTCGGAAATTTTAACATTTCCTTGACTTTTTTTTTACTCGAGACTCCACGCCCGCGTTTGTATGGAGCGAGATAAAGTCCGTGACCTTCCATGGCGCGATTGTGACGTTTCAGTTCTTCCAGCTGACGCCGCGCGACCTTGCTATCATTCACAGCCTTCGCGACTCCCGCCGCTCCACCGACTAACGAACCGAGAACTCCTAACAACGGTAGAATCGGCAAGATGCCACCGCGTTTCGCCGCCGGAAGTATCCGTTTTTTCAAATCCACTCTCTTCTTTATCTTCATCTTCATCTTCGTCTGCGTTTTCGCCTTCGCCTTCGCATTAATTTTCAAACCCATTCCGAGCTTCCGCTTAGCCTTCATGGCAGCCCAGACGGCTGTAGCTGCAGCTTTCTCGCAGAGAGTTGAGTCTTTCGCGACGACACGTCCTAGCGCTCTCTCGGCGAGTATCTTGTCCGCCGCGTGTCTCTCGGTGAGATCGTTGCTGTGAGAATAAGCAATGTCGTGTTCGCGACACGCTGTGTCCAATGGATTAATACCTTGATCACCTCTTGCCAATCGTTTTTTTAAATGAGTGCCCGGGCCACAAAACTGATAGCCGGGGATATGCAATTCGATCGGAAGTGCGTTAATCGCGCGATTTAATAAGCCTTTGCCTATTTTCGTCGACATTCGTCGCAATCCTTTATCAATGGCGCGGGACCGTCGATGTGCGTTTGTTGCCACGGTTGATTGTAATGCTCGTAACAACGACGATATGTCTGAATCTCCAAATCCGCCTTTATATGTTCTGGAAGCTTGTCCCACACGCAGTGGACGTGATCACCACACATTTGCAGCAGAACAGGTTTCGGCACAAATTGTAGCTATTCGACGCTCAAATCGTGGATATCGGAAGGTCTCGACAGCAGGACGAACATCTTTGCTACTGAGCGATTTGCGGTTCCACGCACCTATAAATAGGCGCTCGGCCAGAAGCTCCAGTCGACAGTCTGAAAAAAAAATGAGATTCGTGCGACAACCGTTGACGATTCGCGTGACGAATTGCGATGACAGGTTACGGTCGATGGGGAGCAACGCGGAGAAACGCAGGCACGGTGCGATGCTGCCGTCTACTATACGCGCGATCATTTGCGGCCCCTCGAATTGCGGTAAAACCAACGTTCTGATAAGCTTGCTGGAAAGTTCGCACGGTGTACGTTTTGAGAACGTGTATGTGTACTCGAAATCGTTGCAGCAACCGAAATATCGATACTTGGAGAATGTGTTAACATCGATAGAAGAGATTGGCTATTTTACGTTTTCCAACAACAGTGACGTCATTTCACCGAGCGATGCGCGTCCAAACTCAATCTTCGTCTTCGATGACGTGGCATGCGATAAGCAAGATGCTGTGAGAGAGTACTTCTCAATGGGTAGACACTCGAGCGTCGACTGCTTCTATCTCTGTCAGACGTACGCGAGAATACCTAAACATCTGATACGTGACAACGCGAACCTACTGATCCTGTTCAAACAGGATGGTACCAATCTGAAACATGTGTACAACGATCACGTAAATACCGACATGTCGTACGATGAATTTGCCACGATTGTTGGCAGCGCAAGTACGGGTTCGTAGTGATAGACAAGGACAGCGCGCTTTTGAACGGCCGATACAGAAAAGAATTTAACGTGTTCGCGATACCGCAAAGCGGTCAGTCGCTGTTAATACCCCGTCGAGTTAAAACGTGAGATTAACACTCTGCTTTTTCCCGCGATGGCCACGATCGATAGGAGCGAGAATATTCGTGAGCGCGAGAAGATTGTGAAGGAGATTGCGAAAACGAGTGATTCGATTCGTAAGAAACTTCGCGCTTTGAAGACCGGTAAGATTGCGAAGGACATTGAGTTGGACGCACACTTTAAGCCTCTCATCGGACTGTTGCAAAAGATCGCGGACAACTCGATCTTGGTGAAGAAAGAGGAGCCGACGGAGAGTGACGCTGACATGGAGATCGAAACGTTACCCTTGTAGCAGCGCAAGAAGGAGGAGAAGGAGGAGGATGAGGAGGATGAGGAGGATAAGGAGAATTGGGAGGATGCGATATCGAAAAAGAGAAAGCGATCAGACTCTTTGTTGAATCTCACATTGACACCACATAAATCTAATCAATCGAAACGATCGAAAGTATTACCGATAACCTCAACACCGTCCACGACGTCGAGAACCGTGCAAGATACAATTCCCGAATTCCTCACAAGCGCGAATGTTTTTGAAAGCACGGACGACTCGATCGCGACATCCGTACGAAAGACGTTGGAAACGTCGTCGGGGCAAGGAGCGTTTCTACAATCGTTGCAAGATCACTTGGGTCCATTAGGCCGAGAGTACATCAGGGCTTTTCTGAGCGCCGATCGAAGTATAGACACCGCATACGGCGTTTATTTCAGCAAGGACGGACTGATGCTCGGTAATAAACGTGAACAGCGCGGATACCATAATTGTCGATGGCATACGATACGGCGGCACACCCGGTATTTATGAGTTGATCTTCAAGAAAATGCCCGATGACGAGATCTACACGAGTGAAGATCTGAAAAAATACAAGCACATACTGTTGGCAACGAGTGCTCATAAATTTAAGCATGATCCTCGCGAGCGAGTAAAGAGCAACTGTGGATACAAGTATCTAAATATAATCGCATCGTTGTTCCCTCCCGAATCAAAGAAAAAAAAATCTGGAAAGGGATTATCCATGCCTCGCGCAATGACGCTAACAGACAATAAGATCGACTACGTGCACTGGGACGATCCCAACGAGCTGGTGGATCGTCTCCGATTGCTCGACGCTTCGCGCCAAGCGGGTCACAACGGTCACGACAATGAGATCCTGTCGATTATCGAGGAACTTCGCGAGGCTGGGCTTATTATAAATTAAACCATGCTTCGGCGAAACATTCAATCACCATTGAAATGCCGATCAACAAGTTTGGCATATCGCTCGGACGAGGCGAGACGCAATCGAACTATCAGTGCAATGGATTAGTAAGAAATTATGTGCGGGATAACGCTCTTTGTATGGTTGCCGCCAACTTTGATGCAAAGTCGCGCAAGATTCGACGCGTGGCGCAACCGGAAGCTGATGATGATGCGGTTAACAAACTATATGTGGATCAGTGCTTTAAAATGTCAAGCAATCGACAGAAAGAGTTAGACGAGAAGCTGACTGCATTCGAGAAGGATCTGCAAACGTTACGGATTGCGATACACGAGCTTCGACATTTGACGACCGCTGAGTCAGAAACGAGCAACAACAACAACAATGGCTAGCAACAAATGGAATGGCTATGAACGATTAACGGACAACGACGACGATGAACGGCAACGACGAACGGTTCAGGAGCGGCTCAGGAATAGCTATCAAGCGGCTAACGAACGACTCAGAAACAGCTATGAACAGCTAGCGAATGGCTATAAACGGCTAGTGGACAAAGAACGGTCAGCAGACAAAGAATGGCTATTGAAGGACAATGAACGAAAATAAACAGCTATTGAATTGTTAAAAAAAGTTTGAGATATAAATCATAATATAATTTTGTGCATATTATTACACACTGCTAAAAACATGACATTCGACGGACATAAAAATATCGAGAAGCAACGACTTGTCGAAGAACTGCATGCTCCGGCGAGAAGAAATTTTCCACGAAGACACGTCATAGTTCGGGGATACGACGACCTGTGGCAGGCTGACATTGTCGAGATGCGTCCATACTCACGTTTCAACAAAGGTTACCATTATATACTCACCATCATCGATGTGCTGAGCAAGTATGCGTGGGCTGTACCGCTCAAGGTGGAAGCGAGACGGCTGAAGTTATCGCCAAGATAATTCGAGAAAACGGGAGATGTCCGAAAAACTTACAAACCGATATGGGGAAGGAATTTTACAACACCGACGTACAACGTCTCGTGAAGAAACACAACATCAATCATTATTCCACATATTCGGTGTTGAAGGCGTCGGTCGTCGAGCGATTCAATCGCACGTTAAAGAATAACATGTGGAAGATGTTTACGTTCAATGGAACTTACAAGTGGATCGACGAGCTACCGCGTCTCGTCGCGGAGTACAACGCGCGCAAGCATCGAACGATTGGCATGCGGCCCGTCGACGTTACTCCTGCAATCGCTGAAAGACTCTTAACCACGGTGTACAGCGCGATCAAGATCGCAGGTTTGGCAAAGTTCAAAGTAGGCGATCGGGTACGCGTTAGCAAGCACAAGACAATTTTCGAAAAAGGTTACACGCCAAATTGGGGCACCGAGATATTTAAGATTGTTAAAGTGCAACACACTAATCCTGCAACCTATCTGCTGGAGGACTATCGCGGAAAATCTATCATTGGAGCGTTTTACGAGCACGAGTTACATCGCGCGGCTTACCCGGACACGTATCTCGTGGAGAAAGTACTGCGCAGAAGAGGAGACGAGGTTTACGTAAAATGGCTGGGATTCGATGGCTCGCACAACTCATGGATACACAAGGACAATGTTATTTAATTCATGCAGATTATATTTTAAAACATATAAAAAAAATAAACTATGTAAGAAATATTAAATACATACATGTACAATATTTTTATTAATATCCCTTCCAACAATATAATATACGTTACATTACCTTACCTTACATTACGTTACGTTACTATACATACGTATATACATACATACCTACGTACATACATACATACATTACATTACATTACGTTATACTATTACATTTTATACATACAATACACTATGTTTTCGGAGGGGGTATTTGATAATGTCCCCACGGTAACGTATTGATCGAATCGGGTATAATGTATCGCTTATCGTCGTACGGACTCAGAGCGATCTTTCGTCTCGCGGATGGTGTTCACATTCATGCAATTTTGATCTTATACAGAATTGCTGTCGCGTCATTTCAATCTCGTCCTTCAGACACCGCGTGTAATCGTCGAACGTTATAGTACGCGCTACGACGTTACTCTTGACGCCTTTTGCTTTTTTAGTGTCTTTTTTGCCATCCACCTTCAACGCATACATCTTCGCTCTGAGTCCAACGAATTCCGTCATGATCGCGCCATTGTTTTCGTCTTTCATTAAACCCGGCACCTTCTTGTTCGCAAGTGGTATACCGTACGTGTTATCTACCGGATAATCGCTTGTGTCGAATCTGCCGATGTCGCGTTTCATCGTCTCGTACACGTCGTCGCACTCGATGTGGTATATAAGACTATCCGTATCGGTGTACATAATTTTACATTTGTCGCGATACAATGGTAACATGTACTCATGATGAAATTTATACAAACATATCTTGGATATATCGAGGATGCACATACCCACGTAGATTGGTTTGTTGAACTTCACTTCGAGTTTTCGCAGTTCGACGGCTACCAGATCTTCCGAAAACACGCTCCTGCTGTGGAAATTCGATCGCGCGATCATTGCCTCCGCGCCGTATCTACCGTTCCACTTTGTTAATAATTTTACATCGACGTGATTGCGTACATTTTCCATCGTTTTCCCGAAAACCGCGTTATTCATTAATTTATATAAATTTTTCTCGAACTCATTTTTCGCCAATGTTCTAAATTTTGTATTGAGTTCGATGTAAGCGCGGAGCCACGCAGATTGAGCGAATTGCAATACGCGACGTATCTTTGTGACGCGAAGGTTGTGGCGCGTGCACTGTTGCAGGTTGCGATAATGAATGACATAACGCTCCTTATTGTATAAAGTCGCGAGAAGTTTGTTCTCTCGCTTGCCGGGCGGTTTATCGTTCGTCGGACAGAACGGTAGATCAGCGTGCGCGTCGTGCTTATTCTGCGGATACTCTAGATCGACCTCGAGAATATAACCCGTGGGCGAATCCAAAGCGATCGCGCTAAAGTCGAAATTCGAAACGTCTTCGACCCATTGAAAATCTGCGTAGGGCAGTGGCTCACACATCGCCCAGCCGTACAAGTTGTTTACATCGAAATACATGAGGTACGACGATGGTTTCGACGGATCGTGAGATTGCATGTACTTGTTATTGGCTTGTGCGTATCTGTTTGAACATTGACTGAGACCGCCGCGAATACCACGTTCGATAAACATTACCATATCAATGTCTGTGAGCAATTCAAAATTTATGCGCGTATGTTTTAACATAGCGTCCCACGTGAAACCCGGTAGAGTGTAATAATGCGCTGGATCGAGTCCGTAACTCGCGACGCAGCTATCGCGAAAATATTAAGATATCGATCTATTTCTAATTTTATTATATTTTTCAGTCTTTTCTACCCCTATTTCATATATAATTTTTTAAGATTTGGTTAATTGGACCCAGCTTTATACGCGATCAAAGGTCCATAATTTTGATCGCATATAAAGCTAAGTCTAATCAACCAAATTTAAAAGAATTATATATGAAATAGGGGTAGAAAAGGCCGAAGTAAAAATTGTTTTTTGAGTTTTTGATGCCAATGTGTTGCTTATGTTAAAAAACGTCGAATTTAAATTTTTTGAGGATCGGTTTTGAGGCTATCCAATAAATAACTTAGGGTAGATTGAGGCGAATCGAATTAATTTGTAAGACAATTTTCGTTAGTATTTTATTTTAAACGAGCAATTTTATCGTGCTAATTAGTAATCCGATTTGCCTCGGTCTACCCTCTATACATTTTTTAGGCAGAAATCGGTAACCCTTTCACTAAATTTCGCCAAATTCAAAACAACCTCCCTTTAATGATACCTTATATTTAAGATTACGTGTATGATTTGTACACTTTTTAGGCAAAAATTGGTAACCCCTTCACCGATTATTGCCAAATTCAACACCAATCTATCTTTAATAATACTCTATCCATAAAAAAAGTTTGCAAGTAGAAACTTGCACATTGCTTCCTTATAGTTTTTAAGTGTGCAAGTAGAAACTTGCACATTGCTTCGTCATAGTTTTTAAGTGTGCAAGTAGAAACTTGCACATTGCTTCCTCATAGTTTTTAAGTGTGCAAGTAGAAACTTGCACATTGCTTCCTCATAGTTTTTAAATGTGCAAGTAGAAACTTGCACATTGTTTCCTCATAGTTTTTAAGTGAGCAAGTAGAAACTTGCACATTGCTTCCTTATAGTTTTTAAGTGTGTAAGTAGAAACCTCCAATGCTTCCTCTATGAGGAAGCCAAATTAATAAATATCTATTAATAATTATGCATACAAAAACAAGCTTCCTTATAGAAGAAGCAATGCAGGTTTCTACTTGCACACTAAAAAACTATGAAAAAGCAATGTGCAAGTTTCTACTTGCACACTTCTTGTTTATTTGGTTTTTATTAAAATATGCATAGTGTAAAACGGTGGAATAAATTAACTATGTGAAATACAAACGTACGTAGGAGACATATATTTAAATTGAACAAGAAAATTGCTTCTTTATTCGGTTTTTAATATGTAATTATTTATGTTTGGTTTGTACTTTTCAAAGGCTCCGGATATATCTCCGCGGAGACGTCTGTAGAGAATGTCTTGCATTAATGTTATGATATCTACATTGCACTTGCGACCCTTGGCGCGCACTTTAATAACATTGCCCTCCCTGCCCTCGCTGATAAAAAAATTGCCCATAATGGAGCACATCATTTGGTCGAGTTTAGTTAATATTTCTATTGTTAACATAAAATAGAAAAAAATTTTATTATAATTTTACAGTGTCGTCCACTCACAATACAGCTATTTCAACTATGCGATAATTTTTTAATCGATTGACTAATTTTGTATTTCGACACTGAGGATGGTCCTATAATGGACCGAAATGTCTGTAGATTAACTCAAATATAGAATTATTAACGTCAACATCTTGTTACGGCTCTATGCTCTATATATACTCCAACTAATTTTTAATCTTTTGAGTTTTTATTACTTATATTTCTATCCTTCTCTGCCCGTTACTTGAGTCTACGAAGACGACGTGACGTTCAGGAAGGTTTGTCCAAATCTTTTTCCAGAATTCTGTATATACTTTTTATATGTATGCCAGTGAGCTCAACGATGAGTCTTGTGGACACATAGCGGTCCGATCGAAGGATTTCAAGCACTTTTAAGGATCATTATAAGCGCTTTCCCATTTGGTCGCAGTAACTTGTAAATGTTCTCGAAAGCGCGCGCGCGCCACATATCGTTACACTAATGCAAACAGTCATATCTTTCGACTTGGTCACTCGGCAACTCCGACGCTTTTATGAACGATGTAGGATAATCGCTTATCGCAGTATATATATATATATATATATATATATATATATATATATATATCCTACTCCTCCTCCCCTTCTCCTCCTCCTTTCCCTCCATCACCACTTGCATCTCTTCAGCGTTTAAAACTTCTTCTTTCTCGTTCATCATCATTTCGTTGACCAACGCGTCGATGCCCAGCATAAAAAGGGATCGGTTAGATTTTTGCTGTTCCTTCATTTCTTACAAATATTTAGGTCCTGGATTTCCAGGGGGGTTAACTTTGGTTTGCTTTACAATACAGCATTTGAATTCTCAGGTTTTCTCAAGTACACTTTTGGTCGTTGTTGTTGTCTTGCAGCTTGAGGTGAATGATTTAGGTTGGGTAATTTGTTATCCATTCTGAACTTTGGAAAAACACTAATATTTTCTATGGGGTTGTTTGTGAACTTTGCATTGCAAAAAAATTAGGGCGGAGAATTCTAGAGTACTCGCTTTCGACGATTCCTCCTACGCTTGATGATCGCGTGGAGACTCCATTTTTGAGGAGGTAAAACTTTCGGGTCTACTAAAATAAGTTTACTTATAACGGGTTGACTGATATGATAGGGTCGATCTTCCCCAGACTCGCTCGAGTAACGAACAAAAGAAATTGTCACGAGCCCAACGTGACAGCGAACCGGCCGAATTCGCGACAACGACGAAAACACATTCTTTTACTTAAAGCTTAAAGGCTTACAAAAAATTCTTTACTGAAAATTCCTAGTAATGTTATATTTTATTATATAATTAGGGGAGTTTATTGTTGCATTTCAGAAAATTTATTGTTTTATTACTCCTAGCATAAAAAGAGATTGGTAAAGTTTTACACAAAAACACAATTTTTATCTAAGGACTTGCAAAAAATCCGGGAGTCAAAGGCCGACAAGTCAGTCAGACCCGACAACGCCAACGACTCCAATGCCTACGCCGATCGACTTAAAATCCGCGATGGCGAAAACGAGTACGTCACGAGCTCAAACGTTGACATAAATCCGCGAAATAAACCTCTATTTAATGAACTCTCGGGGATCCCACAGTCGATAGATTACCTTTAAATAAAGAGATAAAAAGAAAAAAGGATAAATGTGTGTGTGTGAAACTTGCTACACTTGATGACTTCCTTGATATCTTTGGAATTTACGAATCGGATAGCGGGCTCTTCATGATGTGGATGTAGTCGCGTTTTGGGTTAGATTTCGCGCACAGATTCTAACTCGGAATCGGAACTCAAGCAGCAAAAGAGATTATGATTTAAAAATATCGAGGTTGACTGAAGCTGAGAAGAGACTAAAGCTCAAGAGAGCGAATCCCGCGATGTCAGGGTTTATATAGGAAAGTTTAAAGGTGGATTTTTTATTGTAGGATATGTCAGTTGCTATTCTGACGATTTTAGTTGGTAGGATGTTTTTTCACCCAGAATGTAGATTTGAGTTTTCGCCTATCTCTTGACGAGCTAAGTACAGTGATTTTTACGGCTGTTCATTGGCGAGTTTTGTCAAAAAGCTCCCACCGTCAAATTTTGAGGGCACAAGTTCTTTTTCCAGAGACTCACTCAGTTTTTCGCCAAATCAAAAATATACAATAGGCGATGACACTCCCACGTTGCTCACCAATAAATAATTTCAAAAACTTAAATGTACATTCTGGGTGAAAACGATTACCATTATTTTACCAACAAAAACTTTCAGAACAGAAAAACTGAACAGAAAAACTAAACATATTCCTCAACAAAATTTACCTCTTAAAGTTTCTTATACATATAATCCGCGACTTTTCGTCAGTTCAGCTCCAATTCCAGTCCCAGTCAGTATTTTTTGTTTACTGCGACTACCAGCCTGTTCTTCAGGTTTTTGCGGGTCCAGTACCGAATCAAACGTTTATTGCGTGCAGTTTAAGTTTAGTAGCGTGTGCTTTGTTAAGTTCTGTGTGCATCATCACCGCAAAACCAAACCTACCAAGTTCCGACGAAGCCTCTACGACGGTGCAGAGCCTTAACAAATTTACTCTAATCCAGACCGTACGAAGCGTAGCTTCGTATCAAGTACTAATAAGTTAGATTATTCTTTTTTAATTCTTTTTTTTATTTGAACGGAAGTCTTCTCTTCAAACTCTCGAATTTCTGGACGAATTTCTACCCTTCAATATTTACTCTTTTAAGTTTTTTAAGCTACATTTTCACCATCGGTACTTCGGGTTAGCTGATTGACGTCAGCGTCCAGACCCGTATCACTTCCATTCTCGCTACTTCGGGTTAGCTGATTAACGTCAGCGTCCAGACCCTGTATCACTTCCATTCCCGCTACTTCGGGTTAGCTGATTAACGTCAGCGTCCAGACCCGTATCACTTCCATTCCCGCTAGTTCGGGTTAGCTGATTAACGTCAGCGTCCAGACCCGTATCACTTCCATTCTCGCTACTTCGGGTTAGCTGATTAACGTCAGCGTCCAGATCCGTATTACTTCCATTCCTGCTACTTCGGGTTAGCTGATTAACATCCGCGTCCAGACCCGTAGCATTTCTTCTTACGATAAAGAAAAAAATCCATAAAATCGTCCACAAGCAATCGAGAGACTTGATCAAGTTGACTTCCAGCGCGGTTATCAATAATTAAATGATTTACAACAATCAAATAAATTTTAGTGGATCCGCGCATTCTCAGTTATAAACAAAAGAAATCAGCCGCCAAGCACGTGCGGATTCGTCGGAACAGGCGAGCGTGTCGCCAACAATTATTAGAAAACGAAACTCACGCAAATTCGGATTTCCTGCGACCCGCAACTCCATTTCCTCCTCCATCATCTAACAGAGTTAATCCCTCAAACCTGAGGAATTACCTTCCTTACCCCTTGATTGTCTTCCACGTCCGAGCAAACTTCACCTCCTTCCTTTCCTCTCACGTATCGGATATTTCACCACCAATGAATAATCTCGAAAACTAAAATCTGCATGAAAATATCTTACCAACAAACTCTCAAAACAGAAAATCTGACACATCCCACGACAAAATCCACCCCTTGAAGTTTCCTACGTAAACCGCGACATCGCAGAACTATCATCAATACAATTTTATCGCCACTGTCAGTCACGCTGAGTTCCGAGCTGCTTAATCTTGAACCACGTGTCATACTTATATTGTGCGCATTACTTCCGCAAGCCTAAGTGTTAACAAATGCCGACGAAAGCCATCACAAAGCCACAGGGCCCCAGAAATTTCGGGACACAGTCGAGTAAAAATTAAACCAGCAAATAGTGAGTCCTGTTTTTTCCTTTTTTTTCTATTTCTCCCACTTATTAGGGATGATCCATCAAACTCTTATCTCCGGGTTTCATTAAATATAAGTTTCATTCTTAAATTTTATTTCGTAACTTGTGGATACCGCCAATTTAACTCATCGGTATCGATTCGGTCGACCGGCGTTGGCATTTTTTGTGGCGATTTTGCTGTCGCTGTAGTTATGGCTTGACCTACGTCAATCTTCGAACTCTCAGCGTTTCTTTATTTTAGCTGCCGTGGATTCGGATGTTCGCTGTCGATATTTGAATTTATAGCGATTTCGTTAATATCCTCAATTTTGTTTTAGTCGTTACAATTTTTTACATAACAATTTTTATCTCGATACCATTCCAAATAATTCGAAGCCAGCATGGAAAATATAAAACTTTGCGCAATAGCTTCCGCCATGGTTAACTTATTTATGGTTGTTGCAGGTGAATAAAATAATATAGTTTTTTTAATAATCTGTTTCAAAAAAGAAATCTTAATTATTTGATTTACAAAACTGCAACGTGAGATAACATAAGTAAATTTTTAAAACATATATAGGGAAACTATATTAATATAATATGTAATATGTAAAAATGTATATTAACATGTTACGTCGGTGGTCTTCTTGTCATCGCCAACATAGCCTTTCTCCATGAGTTGAATGAGCAGATTCATAAAATCGTATTTTATCACTTTATGAGATTGCCTATATTCCAGATTCTCCCGAAGTATATTCGTGTAAAAGCTTGTGATGCGTCGATTTGTGAGGAGGATGGAAAAGATGTCCATAATTTTTGGAGTGGACATAGACAGGATAAATCGTATTATTTTTATCTTTAAAATATTCTTTCCTTGAATTCGATACTCATTATTCGGCTCCTCAATACAATTTGATCTTATACCAAAAGCAGTTGACATTATTATGTCCGTTGTATATCTATTGATCAAATTGGCAAATAACTTTTATATAGTAACTTCTATCGAAATGTACGATACACATTAAAGTTGTTGTAAAATTACGTGAGATTTAATAATTTGAACAAATAAAGACAGATTGATACATAAAAAATAAGGTAAAATAATTTTTTATGTAAATATGCTATTTATCATCCTTTATTCTATAATTATAATATTTACACTTTTTATCTTCAAATTTTGAAGTTTCTATTCTTTGTTGTTTGAAAAACTTTGTTTAAATAACAATTAAAAAAAATAATTACCTTGCAAATATATCTTTTATCTCGATGGAATCTCTCATCTGCGCTTTGTTGTCTAGGTACGTTGCGAGTCTTTCGCTACATTCCTTTATAATCGGGAACATGCCGTTAAGATCTTCAAATTTTTTAATTTGACGCAACGACATGAGAAATTCGATGCCTTGTAAATTTAATACTGTTTCATAAGGAGGGTATGAAGATTTTCTATATGTATGTTCCACGACTGGATACGCGGCGACCACCGACCACGCGAAACATGCATTGTTCGTTGATTGCACGTTAATCACCACTTTCTTTAATTTAATTTCTCGCGGTAAATCGATGTAACACCCCGCGTGCAATGGATTGTACTTGTTTATATTTTGCCTTAAATTAAGTATACGTGATAAAGCCCACCCCCGCTATCGCGTTCCTGGAATTTCTCCAGCAATGCTAAAGTGGGCTTGATAACGCGCAACTTATACCACTCTTCCAAATCGGACTCGCAAAGGAGTTCACAGTTTCTCGTATTGACACTTTTATTCGCACGTTTATCGCCCGCCACAAACTCGCCGTTGAACATTGTGTTTATTTTTACACTGTCATGTTGTTGTATGACGTTCCGCACATAATTGAATTCAATGTCTCTCGCATTCTCGAGAAATTTTCGCGGTTTGATGTGATCGGTATTGATTACCGCACCAGTCAATGTGCGACTTTCGAAAGCCGTATCTATCTCGCGTTATCTGAGTCCTGTCTCACTTGCACTGTATCCGGCACCCACATGCACGAAACGTTGACGTACCGAATCTTTTATACTTTCGATTCGCGCGATTTGAGCCACCAACGACTGTTGGTTGCCGATTGATTGTTGGTTGCCGATTGATAATCGAGACGTTTATTTCGGTTTTGTTCTTCCAACACTTCGGTATATTGATTGCATCGCTGCTCCCACGCACTAAATTCTTCAATCGAATTCAGTCGATCGGATTGCTTCAACAACTCTTTGCTATATTCTCGTTTCCTTCGAGCCAAAGATTCCTTCCAAAGATTGCTCGCTCGCTTGCTTGCTTGAGAATACTATGATTTTAACACTATTTTTCATTGTTTTATACTTTTCTTCTATCGTTTTTTCTCTTTTCTTAATCATTTCTTCCTCTTCTACTTCTACGTCACAAAGAGGTGACATCCCTTAGACCCTTTGGGTCTCAATAAGCAAATAAGCTATTTGCTTATTAGTAAAAAATTTCGTCCAAATGGTAACATAAACCATGTCCCGACATATAGCTCGTCAAAGGACGAGACAATTGTAGGTCATAAATTATAGCAGCCTGTCATCGGCGCGCCATTCTATAACATTTGCATAAGAAACTCTTCGATACAAAATTTCTTTGGAACGCAGACATACTTAGCTATGTATGTAATATAATACCTATATGTATTTATGTATGTATGTATAATACTAATGGAAGGAATATATTAATCACACATTTTTGTATTTTATATTTCAAATATTTATTTATTATATAATTTTTACAAAAGTTTACCATTTATTATTTCCCTAAACATTTTGTCTCTAAAGTACGGTATGTCGTCCTGCGTGAACGTTATCTCCCTGTTTGCAGCACAGACGTACTCGGCGAACATGCAAGAGAATACACCACAATTGCTGTCGTTCGTCTGTTGCGGAATGTTCTTGGCGGAATAAAATTCTCAATCACTCATATCATAAGGTTGTTTCTTTTTGTCAAAACTCTCATCTTGTAAATATAGTTTTAGCGCAGCCAGACATTTCGGATTATTGCTGCTCATACCGTCGTAATAAGCAATCGTTTTTTCGCGGAAATATACTATGACGTACACCAATGAACGTTCAGATGTATAGGGATAATAATAAGATCCTGTGCAAATATGTCCAGCTTCCTGGTCCATCGCTTTAGAGACGAGTGACCGCTCGACAGAAGTTTCGGATAAAAGAACGTGTTCATCGCGTGTACTTTCGGATATTTGTTCGAAGATGTGCTTCTGGCGATCAGCAGATTCGTATAGAAATTAATCATTTCGTCGTTCAGCCAATTTGAGTCGGCCAGCGTGTAGACATTTTTCCGCGTGAGCTTCAGACCGAAACCTTCCACTGTCTCCATACTATGGAAACCCTAGAAACAAAATTATGATGTCACAAAATTATGTCGCAAAATTATATCACATTACACTCCATTATTTTTAATTTTAATATTAATTTGTATATTTACCTTGATATTCCACGCATTTAATTCTTCCCACGCATTTAATTCTTCCCAAGCAATTAAATTGTCCCCACGCACTTAATTCTTCCATCGAATTCAGTCGATCGGATTGCTCCATATTTTCAAGTTGCTCGCTTGCTTGTTTAAGCATACTATGATTTTAACGGTCTTCTTCATCGTTTTCTTCTATCACTTTTTCTCTTTTCTTTATCATTTCTTCCTTTTCTACTTCTAGGTCACAGAAACGTGACATCCCTTAGAGCCTTTGGGTCTCAATTGTAAGCTATTTGCTTATCTCGAGCTCTTCAAAGAATGTGACAATTGTAGGTCATAAATTATAGCTGTCTGTCATCAGCGCTCAATTCTATATATAACATTTGTAATAACATTTGTATGGCTCTTTCATGAATAATTATCGACCAGATGTACCTCTACAGAAAAAAACAACAAAGAATTTGTCCGTCCCTGTTTTTCACTATCATTTTGAGAAATATTTTTACCAATCAGTATATCTACACATCAGGTAAAGCAAATCTCAAAATCTTGGGTACTTGCACTCGTGCGTTCGTACGTAAAAGTTTCGTGCTGCAACACTTACTACCGTGTCTTTTACTTACTACCGTGAACATGTATATTTCAATTTGTGTCAAAATATACAGCATGTTAATAATAAGTATAAACATTTTGTAACAATCTTGCGACAAAATCGTATCACAGATAAATATAAGGCGAGAAAAGTATTGAGTGAGGTGTCCGATGGAAGTTTGCTCATAGATTGCGAACTATTAGCTTTCGCCTTAGATAACATTGTATATGAAGCAAAAATGTAAATAACGGATAAAAATTGAATATTAGCATAAATAGTGGTAAAATTATTTTTCAATTTATCTCTTCCGTTTTCATCTAACATTAGCCTCCTCTATGTTTAAATTATATGTTTGTGCAATGTAATATATAATATAAAAAAAAAGCTAAATGGCGCGCGCGTAGCGTGCGCTTGTAATGTTCTAGTATAATTAAAAAAGATATTACCGCAACACATATTACAATAATTATTGCCAGCACTCCACGCATATGTATAATTATTGTAATACTCCTCACTTGAAAAGGGCCAGATGTTGGCCGAAACGTCGTGAGAGATTGTATGGGAGAAATTTTGGCCAGTTGAGTCGTTCAAATACATTTTATTATTATTTGATACTGGCGAAGAAATGTCTCAGTCATTCTTTTAATAATTAATTTAAAACCTCGAAAAAAATACGTAAAATTTTTATATACAAAATTTTTAACATGCTTCTTATCTCTTTGATTACGAAAGTGAATTCTTAACTCTCCGGCCCCGCCTCTCTCTCTCTCTCTCTCTCTCTCTCTCTCGTTCTCTCTGTTTCTTTCTTTTTCTTTTTCTCTGTCTCTCTCGACTTTTCTTCTTTTTCTTTTAGTTGTCATCTTTAACTTTGTCATATCCAATCATGAAGAACGAAGAAATGACGAACACACACGCTATCACCATCTTCATCGTCGACGAATTACGCACAATATAAGTTAATTATTATATTAAGGCTTACCTCTCTCTTTTTATCTCTCACTTTTTCTCTCTGTCTTCTTTTTCTTTCTCTCTGTCTTTTTCGACTTTTTTCAATCCAAACACATGATAATCAGAGGGAGCAAAGGTCAAAGCTGTATGAGGAATGGTTTAAGATCTGAAATCCTAGGCACCCTAGGCATTCACCGTGCACACAACTTGTGATACTTGAGAATGTTCGTGACAATAGTACGAGATACGTTCTCTAAGAATGTATTTATGTATGTATTACTCCCTGTGCGGGAGTTTGAAATGCCTGAGATATTTGTTTCGTGAAATATGAAATCTCAATTTGCTCTGTTACTTTTTAAAACATCTTTAATCATTTTTCTTGTCTTTTTTCGTTTTTTCTCTTCCATAAAATATGTGTGTGAAATATGAGAGAGAGAATAATTATACTATAATTAATATAATGTAATATACTAGTTAGTTTTTATATAGCCTTTCACTTTACCGTGCTAATATGTAATTTATAATAATATCGAAAAAGGATAGCATATTGACTTTGCAAAAATTTAAAATTAATAGTATCTATTTTTAATTCTTCTTTTTTAATATTTACAACTGTATACATAAAATTATAATCAATGATAAGTATTACCATATACATTTTATAAAACTATTGTAAAGTTCATAAATTTAATTATCTATATGCATCTAACTTTAATATATTTATATTTTAAGATATTAAAAATTACCTCTTTTATTAATTTCTACTGCTACTGCAAGTCTTACCTTTTACACTTAATCATCCATTATATCTTGTTCTTCTTTTAGAAAACAATCAATACTGTAATGCAGATGAATAATATATCCATGATATATTCGCTCACGAGTCCCATGTTCTCTTGAAACTGCTGCCACGATTTCTCGTCGAAATAAACGCCGTCCGCACAGTTGCCGGTTAATTTGACCAGCGGCACAAAAACTCCCTCGGATGTTGCTTGCAAGCCCACATGAATTCTCTTCGTATGGGAGCTGTTGAGTCCATATGTTGTCGATAGCACCATATGTAATTGCTCGTTTCTTCTCTCGAAGTCGCGTCTCTTATCGGAAATCCCTTTATCAGAAATATCGCGAGTGAACATCCGCTTCTCAGAATTATTAGCGTCTTCTCTGTGACTAGCCATTGTTCTTATTTCTTCGTAATATTGGCTGACACACACTAATCGAAAAGTCAGATGAGAGTTATACTTTTTCACTGGCGAACTTGTCGCTTCGAACGTTGGGACTCGAATGATTTTGACTTTGTAACGTTAGTCAAAACGTTAACTTCACTTGCAACGTTTTAGAAAATTAGTTTGCGCGGAGATAAAAAATTAGAAAACTTTAGATTTTTCTAGATTTTTCTAGATTTTTTTAGTTTAAACTATGAATTCTGATATATATGGAGTTTATAGAGAGCTAAGAGAATTTGTTAATAAAGTGATTGGCTACAAATTTTATACAAAAAGCGTAATAGTTAAAAAATTTTTAAATTTTAAATAAAAATATTTTTAAAAAATAAAGGAACAACAAAAATCTATCCGAGCTTTTTTTTATTTTTTAAAATCATTTAATAAAGAATTTTTTGTAAGCCCTTAGATAAAAGAATATGGTTTTGTGAACAAGAGGTAAAGGGTTTATGGCATAAGATAACTTTTCTCCAAAAACCTTTCTCTTTCACCGGTAAGGGAGAGTGGGAAGAAAGTGGGGAAAGCTTCGAATTTGATAACCAATGGCTTAGATAGACAACTTTTGTCACGCCATCATTCTAGAAGTTTTTGAAAATATTTTCAACTATATATAAATAACCCGTAATACTATAACTGAGAGTTAGTCCTTACTTGTCCGATCGTACTGGAGTCGTCTTGCACGCTTTTAGTCAGACAAGTAAAGTGCTACAAAAATGGCTCTCTGTTTAATTTTAGTGGAGTTTTTAAAAATGAGTTGCAATTTAAGCAATTGCTTAAATGAGCAACGTGAGTTTGTAGAAGCAGTGACAAACGACAAAGAGGCGAATTATCAATTTTTTGCACGTTTCGCGGATGAGTGCTCTAGTACTCTGTTATGCGTTATGCATGAACTGGGTTACTGCAGGGGAAACAAAAGATTGGTGAACATCATTTCAAACATATTAGACATGCGTGAAACTTTTGGTCACGAAGAAGAAGACGCAGGAAGAGAGCATATGCTAGATTCCTGCGTCGTAACGGAGGAATAAGTAAGTGTAATAAAAATTGCACCTTAAAATTTTAATATAGTAGAGTTTATCATTAAAATTTAAATTAATTTAATAGTGGAGAACCGCATGAAGAACCGATTTGATGACGAGTGTCTGGATAGCGAATTATCTCGGTCGCGGGTATCCCCGGATAAAGCCCCTTGGCTTAATAACCCGAAAAAGCGACTAATTTCGTATAAGCGATCCGAGTACCGCTCCTCGCGGCCGCGATCTATCGGGACGTAACACAAATCTGGTGACAGCGGTGGGATTCAAGAAAATTCGCGATGCCGGCGGACACTCGTTCCAAATCATTAAAAAAAACGCGAATATTATAAATATTAAATTTTATAAGAAGAGCTAGATTCGTGACACCACCACCCGCAGACATCATCCCCGTCATCGATTTATCTTTTGGTAAGAGACTAATAATAACACGTAAAAGCTAACACTTGCAATATTTGTATAATAAAACAAATAGATTCCGAAGAACTGAAGGAAGCCAAAAAATTAGCAGAGACCAAAAAACTGAAGGAAGCTGAAGAATCGAAGGAGGAGGAAGAGGAAGAGGGGGAGGAGAGTGATGATAATATTGATAATATTGACGATGATATTAGTGATACCGATAAGACAATAACGACGACGACGAGAGATACGCACCTAACAATTATGAAGGTAATAATATTTGTCTATTATATTTTTAATTCCGTAATTTATTGTTCTATTCACAAGTAATTATTTCTGATTAGATGTTTCTTACTCGCCGGTTCAACCTTTTTCTCCGGAAAATTAATAAAAGACAAAGATTTAAAAAAAAAAGAGAGAGAGAGTGAGAGAGAGAACGCCGAGACCTATGCTAGTAATAAATGCAACTAAAGGTGAGTTACCTTAGTATGCTTTATCGCTGTCGTGTAAAAATTTTAACTTTTTAAACGTAATATAAATCAATATTATAAGAGACTAACAATAAGTTTTTTAATTTTCAGTACAATCAGATGGTGGTGGTGCAAACCGTCCTGCTGCTGATGCCGACAATGCCGTTGATATACAAACGCAGAGTGCTAGCGAGGTGGAGGAGGAAGAAAATACCTCCGTGGAGAGAGAGCAAGAGGAACATCAGGAGCAGGCACGTCAGCAGAATCACCATCAGCACCAGCAGCATCACCAAGTCGGACAATTTAATTTTATAGATTTAGTGGCAAAAAACGCGCGGCAATTTAGAAATTTCCGGATACTCGGTAAGTAGGGTAATAGGGACAGTTCTGTATCGGATCCTCCGTGGGGAGAACGGGGCGGGGGGGGACTCGCGGCCGAGGGGACTTGCTGCCGAGGGGTCTGCGGGGCGGGGGTACCGCCGCCGCCCGGCCGTGGGGTCTGCGGGGGGGAGGGAATGGTCCGCGTTCCCAGCAAAAAGTTCGCGGGGGGGGGAGACTCGAAATCAAGTAGGTCCTAGGAAAGAGAGAAAAAGTAGGGGGGACAGGCGAACGCATCGGAGCATGTTTGATAAACAAATACCGCCTCGCGTCGATGTTCGGCCGATAATATCTATAAACAGATATCATTTCACACTTCAGATGCAAGCGAGCGAGCGCCTATGCAAGCGGCTATAATTTATGACCTGCGACTAGCGTGACGCAGATGTCCTTTTCACCTTTCTTCGTAGGAAAAGCCGTTTATCGGGGTTTCGCGGCGCCATTCGATTATGGCGTCGCGCGTTCCAAAGGCGAGCGCCGATCACAGGCAGCTAGATTTTATAAATTTTAGACAACTTAACTTTGAGATGTACGGAGTAAAAAAGAACAATAAAACGCTAAAAAAAATTTAGCCTGGGAGTCTCTCGGAGACCCCCCGCTGTACATGTCTAACCGCCGCGATGTCCTTTTTACGCATGCTGTTTATGACAAATTTATCGGTTTATGACAAACATGTTGGGATCATTGAGTCGCGTTTTTACAACGCCAGTCGTTTATGACGTCGCGCGTTACAAAAGCAGATAGAATTTCTGAAAAGCGCTTTTTTTATAGAAAATAGAAATATTGTATTACAGTCGATGTCTGGGAGATATAATTTAGAAACATATGCACATTATATGCATTCCTACTCTATATTTTAACTACTAGGACTGTCTTCATTATAGGCTCATGGTGTAGTCGAACTGTGAAAGTGTAAGGATGAAGTTAAAAATCACATTTCCGTGTATCAGAGTGAGTATTTTGTGCTGTGCCGTGCATATAATGAAATTTACGCATTAATTTTTGGTTTTTTATTCTTTTTTAGTGCATAAAAGTTGGTCAGCTAAAGGTTGCAGAGGTACCAGAGTCACGGGTGGTCATACATATAGAAATAGAATTTACACCATACAAGAGGACACCTCCCACAATAAAATATTCCATTAACGGATCAACATTTGAGCTTTCCCTACACATGGAGGTGAGTACAGATTACATTTAAGTTGAACGATTTTATTAAATAATTAATTAATTTATTTATTTATTAATCTGTTACAGCCTGATGTCGTGCGCGAGGGGGATTTTCCTCTTCCAGGGGTGTACATCGCTTCATTCCGGAGGTACGCAATTTGTATATGTGTGAGAGTGTGTGCATGCGTGTGTTTTTTTAAATATTTTTTGTTCAATTTTTACAGCATGATTTGAACAAGAGGAGCCTCGAAGACAGGACGCATTACGAATATATAAATTTTGTCAAATTTGCTGGCACGGAGAACCCAGACGAAATGCATGTGCATTTCGGCATGCCAACGGTGTTTTTTAAATAATATTTTATTTAAAAAAATATATATAATAATGATAAGTAATTCATATTTATTATATATTTTTTATAGATGTATCAGTATATTGATGAAAGATACGCCAAGTTAGCGCCAAAGGTGTGTACGTGTGTGTGTGTGTGTGTGTGTGTGTGTGTGTGTGTGTGTGTGTGTGTAATTTTAAAAATAATTTTTTATAAACTGATCTTTTTTCCAGTGGGTGATAGACGTCCCAGACATGGGACACTTATATATCGACAGCATACACTATCCAGAGATGCAGTTAAACAAAGAGATATCCCTGGTCTTTTGCCCACCGGAGGTTAGTATATTCATTATTAATACCATATATAATTTTTAAAAATATATACAATTTTTAAAAATACATACAATTTTTTAATAATTTTTTTATTTTTTAGGACATTAATACAGAAGATATAGCAGTAAAAGGCTATAAGAATCTTCATCTACAAATGTGGCTAGAACATGAGAGGCGGTGGCGACAATATTACATCGACTGTATATGGTACGACACGCTGGACTGGCGAGACATGGAGGAACTATTTAACATACAAGACGTGTTCGACCTTACACGTCTCTTCGAACTCCAGCCCTATGAAGAGCCTTGGCCCTGAAGACTGGAGTTAAAATATTATAAAAAGTTTTATAAAAATTAAAATATTAAAAAAAAAGTTTTTATAATATTTGGAAAAATTATATTTTATAAAAATAAATATAAAAAAATACATTAAAAGTGTAAATGTTCATATCCTATCCTCTCTCGCTCGCATCCCTTCGCTCTCATTCTACTTCGCGTTTCTTTTCTTTATAATAATTGAGAGAAATAAAAAATAATCTTTTTTATCATATAAACATTAATTTATTTATCATGTGTCGCATCGTATACAATATTGTCTAAAGCGTAAGAAAGTAATTCGCAATCAATAATCGAATTTTTATCATAAACTTCACGCAAGATTCTAACTGCATTACATTTATTGGTGATACAATTTTGACGTAAAATTGTTACAAACTGTTTGAATTTTTCACTTACGCCGCGAACATTTTGACATAGTTGAAAATACACATTCTCGACGCAATGTTCTAGTTCGAATAAGAAAAGTATGGTCGATGATTTCATATACAAGCTGGTGTCGCACGACGTCAATTTTACAACATTTGCATCACGTATTTTTACGAGTTCTATAACTAAATCTCGAATCGACATTGATGAAGGTGCGGCTGACTGCAGGAGTCGTTCGATATCCGCACGTCTTTCAATTAGCGCTGTCCACGTCGTATGAGCCAACACCATATGATTTCCTCGGTTGTCACCGAGAAGTAGTTCCACAAAGGACACAGGTCCCACGCTGATTTCAATATCCAAATATTTATAAGCTGTTGAAGTCAATGCGTATCGTCTGCCTAGTATACGAACCGCGCGACGCTCCAACAAAATGCTGTAGAAATAAATAATGAGATTACTTTCAAAATAATACAATTTGCAAAAAAGATATAAAAAATATAAAGTTTTATAAATTATACAAAACTTACTTGTTTTCACACATTGGGAATCGGCACGTAATAATTTATACGTCTACATGCCACTGTAGCCGCCGTTGCTTCCTCCAACGGAATACATTTTTTCTCTCGGTTATGAGAAGCGGACCGTTCACACAAGCAGCCGATACGAGACTAGTCGGGTAAAATTAATCGAGTATACGCGGCAACTTCCAAAACTATGATGAAGAAGAGGGAAATTAATGTTTCTGTAACGCCCAATCAGCGCTCTGGAATCTAGGAGAGAGGACTAAGGTATGTTTTTTTACTAAGGATGTTTTTTTATTAAGACGTATACTCCCCTCCACATGACATCAACTGTGAAACATGTTTAGACATGTTTGCTGATACCCCCCCTCTTCCCCCCGCGGGGGTCGCCGAAGGCAGACTTCGAAATCACCCTATTCATTTATTTATTTATTTATTTATTTACTAGAGTGAGCGTATAATTACGCTCACTCTAATGAGAAAAGCGTGGAAGTCGCCGAAGGCAGACTCCGAGCCACTCCGAGGAGGATTTATACGCTCACTCTACTGAGAAAAGCGTGGAAGTCGCCGAAGGCAGACTCCGAGCCACTCCGAGGAGAATTTATTTATTACACGCTCACTACTGAGAAAAGCGTGGAAATCGCCGAAGGCAGATTTCCGAGCCACCCCAAAAAGGATTTATTTATTACACGCTCACTCTACTGAGAAAAGCGTGGGGATCGTCGGACCCCATTGTACCCTTCACTCCCAGCGAATTGGAAGAAAGGTACGGTGTGCTCTTAGACCCTGTACCTCCCCACCGGGCCATCCCTTCAGTAAAGCCGAAGGTACTGCCCCAGTGGATTGTTGATACAGGGAGCCCTCTCACCACGGCAAGGTGGCACACCACGAGAGGGGGTCGTCGAAGACAGACCATTTATTTATTACACGCTCACAACTGAGAAAAGCGTGGGGGTCGCCGAAGGCAGACTCCGAGCCACTCCAAGGAGGATTTATTTATTACACGCTTACTACTGAGAAAAGCGTGGGGGTCGCCGAAGGCAGACTCCGAGCCACTCCGAGGAGGATTTATTTATTACACGGTCACTACTGAGAAAAGCGTGGGGGTCGCCGAAGGCAGACTCCGAGCCATTCCGAGGATTTATTTATGGTGGGGGTATCCCGTTCCGGCGGAAGACAACGCCCGACTTTATATAAGCGCGGCGCGGTGAGGGGTATCCCGTTCCGGCAGAAGACAACGAGCGACTGACGCGACTTCTCAAACGCCCGACTTTATATAAGCGCGGCGCCGGCGCGGTGGGTCTCCCATTCCGGCGGAAGACAACGCGCGACTGACGCGATTTCTCAAACGCCCGACTTTATATAAGCGCGGCGCGGTGGGGGTATCCCGTTCCGGCGGAAGACAACGCGCGACTGACGCGATTTCTCAAACGCCTAACTTTCTAAGCGGGGTGGTGTCGGGGTGGTTTAATATAATAATATTTATTACTATTATTTTGTCTACAATCTATTTCAACTATTGAATTATATCCCCTTGTCCCTCTCCCTGCCCTGAATCCCTACTTATACCGTGTGTATCCCACCCTACCCCCGTATTTCGATCTCTAGTCCTACCAATATTTCCATTTTTCTACCTACCGGTAGTACCCGTGTTACAATATGATATAAATTTATTATAAATCTTTAATTAAAACCGTGACACAATTTATGAGGAACCTGATTTGCTGATTAATCCAGCAGGATATTTAAACGGGACATCTCAAAGTGACACGTTCACTTGAGATTTAGGAAATGTAGAATTGGGGATTTTAACACGCGCGCGATTGAGATTAAATTGGGTTTTTTCCAACCTCGCACGTGCGAGAAAATGTGGAGAATATAGTCCTATTTTAGGCAAATAAACAGATATAATAAACAAACCATCTTATGTAATATACATATGTTATACCTTACTCCACCATTGTGGTCAATATTGACCCCACTTATTTTTATAGTTATCAAATCTTTCTTCGGGCCAGATCGGACCTACCTTTGTCGATGGCCATATATAATCTGGTCGCTTTTCCAGATCACAATGGAAGGAGAAAATTTCCTTCCATTATCGGATCATTATCATCGCCGACAAATAATGTTACGTTCGATTCGAATTACATTCAACGTGCATTGATTGTATAAAAAAATTCACGAGAAGTTAATTTACACAAAAAAATATTAGTTCATAAAATTGACTGCACAAAAGTTTGACCAAAAATATTTCTATTATTAATTCCGTTATTTATTTGTGAATATTGATTGTCTGCATCTTGTACGCATCTTGAAAGTGTATCAAGTAAGATATACAAAATAAATGACGTGAGATCCGAGAAAAAAACTTCCCACGTAATATATATTAATATTATAATTGGATATTTCATAATAATCAACAACCGCATTGCTATAATCAAATAATATAAGTACGCAAATCTTTACGTATCGACATAAATGTATCTCGTTGTATTTTTCATTTTCTACCTGCAACATTATTTTTTATATAATATAGTTTAATATTGTAAAATTGAATAATTATACTATACAATTAATTTTAAAATAATTTTAAAAGTTTCAGTGTTTCTCGACAGAATATTTAAAATCTCACGTCATATATTACTTGACTGGCACAAAGCCAATTTCTCAATCAAAAATAGATATGGATAGGTTACAAAAAATTAGGCTAAAATTGATGTTTTATTAAAATAAATTTTAGCAATTAATAACAATTATCAAGTTTTCCATAAAATAAATTGCATAATAAGACCAAAATATTTTTTATTCATGTATAATTTATGCATATTGCACGCTTTTCTTTATACTAATATTCTAAATATATATACATATATACATATATATATATATATATATATATATATATATATATATATATATATATATATATATATATGGAGGGGTAATTATCGGGTCCATTTCGAGGGTCTAAGAGTTAATATGGGGACATTTGGCACATTTGAGGTCCGGACCCGGTATTGTTCTAGATGAAAGGGATGATGTAGGGACCGGTCCCTATAATTCGCTCTATATTCAACGGATGATATCGGGACCTGGTTTTCCAGGATTCAGCGGTTGATATGAGGACCGATTTCACTCGCGATTATTAGAACTAAATGCTAAATATGATGATAAATATTGAGTCTATCTAATATATCATAACGCTAATAATGCGAGGGAAAGGTTAGAGAGATCAACACACTTCTATCGTATATCTATAAAAGCTTCCTAACCATTTTCTGCGATGTAAGGTTCCATCTGAGGACCGCAAACAAAGAGCTACAGGAACTTTTTGGGACCATATTGTAAAAATATAATTATTGATTTATATTTATAGAAAGAATTGTAATGTAGACTTCTTTTATTGGTTATACATCATTTAATTTGTCTTAGCAAACGATGTTGTCAGAATCATTGTATCAAATATAAATTAAAAAACGTTCTTGCCACGGAGGCAGGTCGTACTTGTGTTCTGTCGAAAATATATACATACGAAAGTATAAGTTACTGATAGCAACTAAATGATGTAATCACCGTTTCAATCAAGTTGAAACAATTTTATATATGTCGTAGGCAAATGGTTATTTTAGGAAAATAGCTTCTGATTAGGCAAATGCTATCTGCCTGGCCAAATAGCTTTCACCATTTATTCTTGCTATTTTCCTAGTCAAATGTTATTTTCCTAGGCAGATGCTATTTGACTGAACCACTGTTAGACAAATGGTATTCCGCGAAGCATGTATTTGGGAAATTCTTCAGTTTATAGCTATCCCGGAGCACATCGATGAAATTAGGCTTACTCGACGCGTTTTTGCACAAAACAATCGAATCTGGCAGAAAAAAGTGTCGCTCTGCCCCGCGAGGCGAGATATTTAGCATTAAAGTTGACGATTCTTAGGTTAGAAAACCTGTCATACCGACGTGATGTAGCGATCATGAGCACACACACACGTGTATATGCTCTGCTTTATAGAAGTTGTAATTTTCATTAAAGCAGGGCACATACACACGTGTGTATGCCCTGCTTTATAGAAGTTGTGATTTTCATTAAAGCAGAGTACACACACATGTGTGTATGTCCTGCTTTATATAGAAGTTGTGATTTTCGTTAAAGCAGGGCACATACACACGTGTGTATGCCCTGCTTTATAGAAGTTGCACACATGAGGAGGCCACTATTCTTCAGATTTACCCCATTTGCCTAAGAACGGTTCAGTCAAATAGCATCTGCCTAGGAAATGCAACTGCATGGTCCCAAGAAATACCGTTAGTACTCCGTAATCGGTTCTCTTATGTACCTTTACAGGAAACAATATTGTCTTTTAATTACCACGTAAACTGAAGAAGTTTTTCAATTTTTGTCGATTACCGTCGATTCCAATTTACCAGCGTAAATACATTTATGTAACACGTGCATGGAAAGTGACACATTACGCACGCTACGCGTGATAGACCACTTTCCACGCACTTGCAACATAAAATAGGGTGTGCAAGTCGTGCGTGAAGATGAAAATTCCCGGGTGCGGAGTTGACGCACGAACCGAAGGCGAGTTCCAGCACTTGTTGCACAAATAACTATTACGAACTGGCTGACACCGAGTAATCGTGCTAATATTATTTCCAGTTAGGACCCCGGAATCACCCTTACAACACAGTACCTGATACCGACAACTACCGTTACAATGCAGAATAAAAAAGGAAAATTTACAGATAAACCATAAGTATTCCCATTCGCGATACAAATTCTAATGGAACATACGCTATCATGTGGGAATATGTATTTGCCAAAATTCGGACACTGACTAATTTTGAAAAGATTGTTCCCATCTGCGGTCTCAGTAAATACCCTTACAATACATAGTACCGATAAGTACCGTTACAATGAATAATCAAAAATTAAAATATCATTGATAACTAGCCATAGTGTTATATTTCTTTAAAAATTGACATATATCGTAACGCTATTATTTGCAGATTTACATTTAACGATACGCGCAAACGTTGGCATTCCTATTAAAAATTATGATCCCAGGAATCACTCTTATAACTCAGTAAATCTACATCCTTAAGTACTGTTACAATGCAAAACGAAAAATTAATATCTACAATAAACTATACATAGAACAATTTTTCTATTATAAAGACGTTGAGGTCATACGCAATCTATAAGAAGAAAAAAGAAAATAGCACCCTGTTAGCATCCCAATGTAGGACAGCATTACAGCAAATTCTATTGTTAACTGTTGCCAAGACCATTAACGAATAGTTACGCGAAGGCCGAATGCCAAGTATAAAATCTTGCTACAGATTTCGTGACGTGTCCATCATGCCTTGCTGATTATGCAAAAACTTCTCTTCGACACTTGGAATGATTTAGCTGCCAGTAGTCTCATTTCTATTCAGCTGTTCAATAGACGTCGAGCAGGCAAAATTGAACGGTATAACTTTCCCCAACTATTCGTTAATGGTCTTGGCAACAGTTAACAATAGAATTTGCTGTAATGCTGTCCTACATTGGGATGCTAACAGGGTGCTATTTTCTTTTTTCTTCTTATAGATTGCGTATGACCTCTTTATAACAGAAAAATTGTTCTATGTATAGTTTATTGTAGATATTAATTTTTCGTTTTGCATTGTAACAGTACTTAAGGATGTAGATTTACTGAGTTATAAAAGTGATTCCTGGGATCATAATTTTTAATAGAAATGCCAACGTTTGCGCGTATCGTTAAATGTAAATCTGCAAATAATAGCGTTACGATATATGTCAATTTTTAAAGAATAATAACACTATGGCTAGTTATCAATAGTATTTTAATTTTTGATTATTCATTGTAACGGTACTTATCGGTACTGTGTTGTAAGGGTATTTACTGAGACCGCAGATGGGAACAATCTTTTCAAAATTAGTCAGTGTCCGAATTTTGGCAAATACATATTCCCACATAATAGCGTATGTTCCATCAAAATTTGTATCGCGAATGGGAATACTTATGGTTTATCTGTAAACTTTTCTTTTTTATTCTGCATTGTAACGGTAGTTTTCGGTATCAAGTACTGTGTTGTAAGGGTGATTCCGGGATCCTAACTAGAAATAATGTTAGCACGATTACTCGGTGTCAGCCGAGGCTTGTAAATGTGTCTGCGCTGGTCAATTGGAATCGACAGTAATCGATAAAAATTGAAAACTTCTTTAGTTTACGTACTAATTAAAAGACAATATTGTTTCTTGTAAAGGTATATACGAGGACCGCTTTCAGACGACAAGCGGTACATCTTGGGACCATTCGGTTAAAATATTATTTTATGTTTAAAGCAATTGTTACTAAAGTTTCAACATTGTAAATAGTGATTACGAGATTTATACTTGCTATTCTCTGATATTTGAAGATAACCTGAGGCTCTGTACTAATAAATAAGAAAGAAAATAAAACTGCTGTTGAGAGTCGACGCGATTGTTGTTGTGCAATTAATATATTGTTCAACAATAATTACATAAAATTACGTACTTACTGACGTTTTGACTTGAATTTGCGTCCTCTTTAATGTAAAAGTTGATGTCATTTATTACAGTAAATTTCTCTCCCCCAATATATCAAGTTAAGTAGAGTCAAAATTATTAGAGAGTCATCAAATAATTATATATTATTATATTCAATTAGAATTTGCTTCAATGCTGTCCTACATTGAGATGTTAACAAAGTGCTATTTTATTTTTTCTTTTTACAGATTGCGTATGATCTCAACGTCTTTATAACAGAAATCGTTCTCCTCATAGTTTATCAGTAGATATTAATTTTTTCGTTTCGCATTGTAGCAATACTTAGGGATGTAGACTTACTGAGTTATAAGATTAAATCTTGAGATCATAATTTTTAATAGGAATGCCAACGTTTGCGCGTGTCGCTAAATGTAAATCCGCAAATAATAGCGTTACGATATGCGTTAATTTTTAAAAAAAATATAACACTATGGCCAGTTACCAATGATATTTTACTTTTCGATTACTTATTGTAACGGTTCTTATAGGTACTATGTGTTGTAAGGGTATTTACTGAGACCGCAAATGGGAACAATCTTTTCAAAATTAGTCAGTGTCCGAATTTTGGCAAATACATATTCCCACATAATAGCGTATGTCCCATCAAAATTTGTATCGCGAATGGGAATACTTATGGTTTATCTGTAAACTTTCTTTTTTTATTCTTTTCCATAAGGGTATAACGGTAGTTTTTCGGTACCAGGTATTGTGTTGCAAGGGTGATTCAGATCCTAACTAGAAATAATATTAGCACGATTACTCGGTGTTAGCCAGCTCGTAAATGTGTCTGCGCTGATAAAGTGGAACAGTAATCGACAAGAATTGAAAACTTCTTCAGTTTATGTATACTGATTAAAATACAATACTGTTTCTTGTAAAGGTATATACGAGGACTGTTTCGGACGACAAGCGGTACATCTTGGGACCATTCGGTTAAAATGTTATTCTTTGTTTAAAGCAATTGTTACTAAAGTTTCAACATTGTAAATAGTGATTACGAGATTTATACTTGCTATTCTCTGATATTTGAAGATAAATTGAGGCTCTGTACTAATAAATAAGAAAGAAAACAAGACAGCTATTGAGAGCCGATGCGGTTGTTGTTGCGTAAATCATATATTATTCAACAATAATTACATAAAATTACGTATTGCGCCCTTTTTAATGTTAAAGTTACTATCATTTATCACTGTAGATCCTCCTTCAATATAGAAGAAGGGAGGAAGGGAGAAAGGGAGGGTTTTAGGGAAGTAGAGAAGGGATCCAAGGCAATGTCGAGATGAGCCTTATGTTGATAGAACATTCAGTCACCTTCCGTTCTGACAGAGGACTTTCTGTTTTAATTAATTGATGACCAACAATTTTGACTTCACCTAACTTGACCCGGGAAAAAAGATTAATTATATATAAATATATATATGATTATAAATTTTATGTAGCGTTATATAAAAAGCAAAATTTCCGTACTTATATGATATTATATATAATTATATATAATCTTCTTTTTTCGGGTATTTAAAATATTAGAAAATCGTAAAAAAAATTCAATTCTCCTATCCTTCTAAATTATGTGTAGAAAAATTTGGTCCCAATATGTATCGATCTATAAATAACGAATGTCCCGGTCACGGTGGTCCCGATATTGACCGATTCATATAAATAACCAAAAATCCATAATATTTTCCTTTCTACGATATACATAGTGATTTCAATAGTATTGTATACCATTAAATTGAAATGTAGATCTTTGTATGCTTGATTTCACATATGTACACTCGGACCTCATAAGTACCCCTTTATAAACATATATATATATATATATATATATTTATATATTGTTTCCATGCATCAATTTATATTATATTTAATCTTGAATAAACATATCGAAAGGAATAAATGAGAATAAAAGAATAAATAAAACATCCTAAAGGCCGGTTTTCACACGCAATGATTGGTGGCGCCAGGCCGCGCCAGTCGACTAATGCCAGTAAAAATGCAAGTGTAAACACTTGATGCAAACTGGCGCTAGTAATGTGGCGTTTACTGGCGGTTATTGGCCAAAGCATATAACCTCAAAATTTGAGGTTATAGGCTTGCTGTCATTTACTGTGTGTTTAATAAATGTTAAATATTTTCCATATTATACGCCAATCACTGTGTAAACACTTGTGAGTTTGTCAGTTGGTTCTGGCGCCAATGAATGCCAGTCAGTTGGCGCCATTAATCATTGCGTGTGTAAACCGGCCTTAAAATTCACAATTTTTCCTTATCTACAGATACTTTTTTTAAACATCTAACATATGATATCTCTTTTGCTTAAAAAAATAATTCTTTAAAAAAATCTAAATAAAAATTTATTGACTACTACAATACAATTTAAAAAATCATGACTTTAATTATCAAAGCATTATTTTATTTCTTGTTTCTCTTTCTTGGTTTCTACTTTAACTGTAAATAGAATTGATCTACGTAAGAAAATTTCAAAAATTTAATTTTTTATGTACTTACAAATTTTATTCAATAGTTATTTATAAAAAAAAAACGCGGCAGTTCGTCAACGTAACTCGACGAACGATGATGAACTCTTTGCGAGCTCCGTGCATGCGAATTGTGCGAGTATTTCCTCAAGCACAATCGCATAATATATCGATAAATAAGTGATACTAAGATTTAATATATGCCATAATTAATTTTAACCCATCCATTTTAAGGCAACGGATCTAAGAGATGTAATAATATTTTCATACTATCAATTATTGTAATTTGACATGTACCGGAGATATATTTTTGCTGTATATTTAATTATTCGTAGATTCGTTACCTCAATAAAAAAATTTCTCATTGACTCACCGATTCGATGCGCAACGGGCGGAGTTATGCAGCCACGTAGCTACGGTGATACTGCAACATACAAACATAAGATTTACATTAAAATAACGCTCAAAATTATTAACATTTGAAAAGTTAATTCTTACGCGTCTCTAATTCGTCTTTCAATAAAGTATTTAGCAATACAATTATCTGTTTATCGAAACAGATCTTTATGGGAATAAAATTTTAGAGAACAAACTCTCTTTTTTTAATTACTTTTAACACTTAAATACTTTTAACTTTAAATTAAACAATTCGAATAAATGGAAACAGATTATTAATTTTATGTAGCTAAGAGATGATACTTACCCCAAGGTTTCTCCGCCGGTGCCCGATGCCTCTCTCAAGCCTCCTCCTCTCAGGACGTCAGGCTTTCTCCTTCCTTTCCTCCTTCTCCTCTCACCGCACAGGACACTCGCGAGAAACACTCGCGGATAATAAACTACAGTCGCGCGCGGACTAATTATATATCAATAAAAGTATTTCTCGCGCGATACTTTACGGCACTCCCGTTTAGAAAAGTCCTTTAGTCCGATTACTGTTCGGCACTCCCGAAGCAAACGCGACGAACCGGCTGCGGTTCGTTTATTCAATTAAATCGGCGGACGCGAGGGTACGTTGACTTCCCCGTCTTTAGATTTTTATTCAAGCAGAACAAGTGTTTTGCTTGGGTAAAATCCTCGTACTGGGTACTGAGCCTTCAACTTAGCGCGATACTATACGCAAGTCGAGCGGACGGTTAATAAAGACGCTATTGAAATTAAATATCGCACGCACAGTACATACAGTATCAGACTCGTAAAAATCTCGCAAAAGCAGAACTGCGTTATTATAATATGCACGACGGAAAATCGTGACTGCCGAGCGCTAACTTACGCGACGCGAGATATACGGAGATTATGAAGCACTCACGAACGGGCGCGATGTATATCACGGCGTTCAGTTGCTCGATTCACTCGATACGGACACTATCACTCACTACACTCAGCCCTCTTTTTCCCTACGAAGAGAATCGGAGATAAATCACACGACAGTCGACGCGACAATTCCGGCACAGCGTTCAAAGCACGACACGAGATACACATTCGCGATTCGCGAGTCCCAGACATGGCGCGAGCGGGACGAGCGATTATCACAGCGAAACTGCGTCGTTCACAATTGCCGTACACACCTTCGCCTCGACGTCTCGAGCGAGCAATTCGCACGACACGTTCATTTCGACAAACACTTGATATGCACACTTGTAAATTGTTGAACACATACAGCGCGTACTCGCGTAGCGATTATTTCCGCGGCCCGCGGCCCGCGGCCCGCGAAACGAGGAAGCATCAGGAATGCCAATCATCGAAACGAGCGCGTTCCGAATTTCCGAAAACAACACGAAGCACGGTGACGTCGATGACGAGCACGCGCGGAGCACAAACACTTCCTACCCTACCTGTGCGAAATTCCTCGGGAGAATGATAACTGAGTCAATCACGCAGGTAATACTACTCCGAGCGTTGACGGAAACAAGTGACAAGTCCGCTCATCGTCAAAAACAATGTCGAAAACGCGCCGATCTTCGAGGTACGGAGCTTTCGAGTTCAACGGTCGCGCCGCTAGTACGGGTTGATACGGGCGCGCGAGGTGCGTACACTGCCTACTACGTCACCGTCACCGTATCGATCCGCCTTGCCGCGCTGGCGCATGACGTCACGGCCTACCCCTCCTACGCGGCATGACGCCGCACGACGCGCGCGGCCGCGTCCGGTTCAAAAATACCGAAAACTTTCAACGAACAATAAGAGATCAAACGTAAGTATGCCGAATCTTTCGTTAACTTTCACAGGTTTAACTGACTGTATTCTACGTTCTATCTTGGTGGTGTCTGGTCGACGTAGCTGTCTCTCGAAACGCGAGTGTTATATATCGCGAACAATTAGTGATCATTAGCCTGGCGATTAATTAACTCCCTCATACTACGTTTACGCGAAGCGTTACTTCTGTAGTAACTTTACGATATATCGTTTACGCGGAATAAATTATCGTAAGTTACTCCAAAATCCCGTTTACTCGAAGGAATTATCGTAAGTTACTACAAAAGTAACGCTCGCGTAAACGTAGTTAATTGTGCTGTCTGGGAAGTGTGAAAGTGAAAGAAGAGAAAAAGTGAGAGAAGGGAGAGAGAGCTATTAAATATTTTTCATATAATATAAATATATAAAATAAGTTAATATTTATCGATACATGTAAGATATAAATATTAAACTGATCCTCAATCAATTACAATCGAGAATTCTCGAGAACGAATAGACTGCCATTGTAAAACTGTCGATGCGTTCTCGATGATGATTAGTTGATTAGGCTCATTAAGGCTTACTCTGGCGAATACTCCCGGGCTCCCGGGCCGACCGAGCGCGGCTGCCGCGGCCAGAATATATCCCCTCCAGCTGTGGCTAGTTCGGACACGAACCATTAGCACGGACGCAAACCATGTGCGGTTACCGAGCGAAATAACGTAGTTGAGTTGCATTTTCTCAGGCGGCGCGTCGGAAAATGCAACACACGAAAAAGGCCGGTATGGCCTCTCTCAGATTTCTCTCTCTCTCTCTGATTATAACCATGCCTGAAGCCTGAAGTGAAAGGCCGATTCCAGCTAAAAATTTTCAGAGAAATACTAGAATTTACAGTAAGTTGTTAGTGAAGTTTATACAGGTTTCCATAATTTATATATACAATAAATAACACAAAATAATCTGTTGCATCGCATTTAGACGTAATAATGTGTAAATATTAATTATTCAATAGACATTTGTTATCTAGTTTAATGAAAAATAATCTTATTGTAGATTATGGAAACATCCCAGAGATCAGCAGAACCTTCTAAAATTGCCGAGGAAAGTGAAAACGTATGTTCTGCAATTTTGTAAGATAGGAAATTATTTTTTCATTTATATCTGTTCATTGTCCGTACATTTATTTGACAAGTGAGAAAATATTTACTTATCTGTTGTCAAACATAACAAAACAAATGACTAACTGTCACAATCTTGTGTTGATATCCGCTTTAACTTTTATACTAATGTGTACCATTCATTTGTAAATCTATTTACAATTTCGTTGCACACAGTGTGACGAGAGCATCAAGGGCTATGTAGAGCCTAGATTCGAGTGTCCTATTTGTCTAACATGGCTGCGTGATCCAGTTTTAACATCCTGCGGCCATAAGTTTTGTTCTCAGTGCATTTACACTTGGCTTAAGTAAGTTGTATCTCATTTAATCAAGATTTTTCATAGTTGTGTATAAGATAACTGGTTAGTGTGAATTATCAGGAAAGAAGGTGCTTGCTGTCCAGTTGATAGTCAACCTTTGAAGTCTGAAAATCTTTTCCCAGATCTTTACACTACTAGAGAGATATCTCAGAAACGTACAAGCTGTATTTATCAACAATTTGGTTGTCAAGTAAAATTATCTCCTGTGGATATGGAAACACATATTACTCAATGCACCTATAAACAAGATCTTTCAGAGCCTCAAGGTATACTTTATATAATCAAAAATATAATTTGGTTTTAATTTTTCTTCAATATATTCTTATAATTGTCTGACAGTACAAAATAGCACTAATGCAATGTCTGTGGAGTCAAAGTTATGGGATCCACCTTTAAAAAATGGGATACAAGTTGGTGATAAGGAAGAACCTTCTCCCGATTGGCAACAATTACTCAAGTAATTTAAGTATGATTTTATAGATACTAGGTTTATGTTTACTGAAATACATGTAGACGTTATAAACTTTCTTTCTAGAAATCTATATGAAAGGATAGTAGTTTTGGAACAGGAAAATCGGGAGCTCTCTATAACAGTGTCTAATCAGAAAAATCAGCTCGCAGCTATGTGCCTACGAAATTGTAATGGAGTTTACATATGGAGATTGAAATCCTTCCAAGAAAAACTCGAAGCTATGACCAACGACCCTCTAAAAATGTTTTATAGTCCAGGTTTTTATACAAGTCCTAACGGATATAAGATCTGTGCTAGGATTAATATATCATCCAAGGACCCCGATTATCTGTCCTTTGTTTTACATATTATGAAATCAGAAAATGATGATGCTTTGGATTGGCCATTTAATGGTACAATGTTCTTTGCATTAGTACATCCACAAAATTCGGAGAAAAATATATGTGAAATAACGTCGTCAAAACCAGATCTTGAAGCATTCCGAAAACCCACGTGCGAATTGAATAAACGTAGCTTTGGCTATACAGAATTTATACGTTTACGCGATGTAATCGATTTTCTACAGAATGATACTTTAATTTTTAGAGTAGAAGTTCACCCAATATGTTTAAGATACATAGTGTAAATAATCTATTTATGTACTTTATTTAAATATATTGTTACATTTTAATATTTTTATAGCAATTATATATAAATATAACACCAAATGTAGTAGCTTATGAACGAAAACGGCATCACATTATATGTGCAAAACACGTAGTATAATTTTTGCATCAAGCTTTATAAGTGTATTATTTGCAAACTTGAAGAAACCAAAAAATTAATAAAAAATAGAAGTTTATAAAATATTTTAACATCGTATCTAATGTTTGTAATAAAGTAATTTTTTATTAACTTTTTGATAAAATTTTTGTTGGAATCCTTAAAATTTGAAGCAAATTTGGTTATTATTAGTAAGTTAGAAATACACTTGATTTTTTTTATCAATTATATTTCTTCATTAATAAATTATTATTTTTTATTATATTTCACCTTATACACATATCTATAATTTATGTTTTGTACGTATATAATTTTTTTTATGTATAAAATATATACATATAAAATTGTATATTGTTTTATTTTATACACGTAAATAAGCAATTCATCTTATTTAAACTCAACGATGAATTTTGAAGACCTATAAACATAAATTTGAAAAAGTATGTAAACAGAACTTTACTGTGGGAGCTTTTCAGCAAGCGACCCAAGACACAAGTCGACACAAGTGTCATTTTGTCTTTGTTACTCATTGCCAAAAAAGAAAGATAGAACGACGTTTGTATCGCTTGTATCGTTTGCTATAGGAAGCTCCTATTGTAATTAAAATTTTTAATATTTCATTGTAACAGATATGTGAATGCTGTAAGTCTGCTGTAAGAAGCTGAAGAAATTTTATATGTAAAATTTCACAGTAGCTTCTTACAGCAGACTGCTGCAATAGTACAGTAAGTAGTACTCGTTCAATCACAGATATTATGCACTTCTGTGCATAATGTGGACTGTTTTCTTCCGCACTTCTTCGGGACGAATCTGAGCTATCAGATTGTGTTACCAGGGAAGTGTCAACATTTGTAAGACTTGAGACACAAAGGCAGTATTGTGCATTGCTAAAAACAAAGATTTAAAGTATAAAACAGTTGTCTTAAATGTAAAAATGTATACAATAAAAATATACAATATACATTACAAACTTAGGAAACATTTAACTACTCATACTACGCGTTAAACCTAAAAAAATATAAGTTTTTTAATAAAGTTTATTCCGTTTCATGCATGATGCGCATAATGCATAATTTATCCTTGTTTAATATTCAGAAAACAAGAAGGATAAATAATGCATTATGCTCATCATGCATGAAACGAAATGCGCGCTTTTTTTTTTCATAAGCCGGTATTCATAGTCGATTCTTATATTTAAGACCATCTTAAGATGTCATGAACCAATCACAGATTCGTTTGAAATAAGAATCGACTGTGAAACCGGCCATAGTTAAATTTGCTGATCTTTGGTCGATGGAGTGGGGCCTAAATATCGAAGATGTTGGATACACGTCCTTCTCTGTCTGTTGTATACCAGTCTGAACGTCTGAACTTGCTGCTAGCAGTCCATGTGTTATGTATTAAATAATCAAAGGTATATGTACATACTTATACTGCCTTTATACTGTACCTTTCTCATTATAATATTCACATACTTATATTATACAAATTTAATAAAATCTACTTAATGTTATTACGAGTAGTAAATGTAAAACATAATTTTTTTTATATAATTCGGCAAAACACAAAACGAAGGAGGACGTGGCATGCTGACTTTTCGATAAGACTGCAGCGCGTAATGACTTTATTATTCACATTTTATATACTTATATCTTTTTAAAACAGTCGCTTGTGCTAAAATAGTCAAAACTTGCTACAGCAAACACATAGATGAAAAGTGTTTCTTTATATTTATTTCGATCAAGTATATTCTCAAATTTTACATCCTTTTATCAATATAATTATTATCCCACATATTTGATTACGAAAATATTACTGATAATCGTATCGATAACCGTTCGTTGCCAGCAGAAACTTATATTTGTGCGTTTCATATACATATATATTTACACTAATACATATACAGGGTGTCCCAAAACTCGCGGATACGGAGTACAAGACGCGATTCTTTATGCTAAAAAAAACAACTTTTTCCTTTAGCAAAATTGCGTCTGACAAGTAGTTTTTGTAGCAGAATATAGGTTAAAGTTAACGAATGAGTGCTCTTGTTTATGGCTGCGTTTCGATATTCACTGCCACTTGCCAGTACGGGCAGTGAATTAAGTGAATATCAAAACTCAGCCTTATATGTAGCGCTCAGGGGCGGCGCACGCTCCTCAGTCGCTCGTACCTAGTCCTTGACCTTTTTCTGTATTGTATTGCTTAAAATATAATGAAAGTTAACAAAACAAAAAAAAATAATTTGTCAGAAAAACAAAAACTTGTCAGACGCATGAATTTTGCTAAAGGAAAAAGTTGTTTCTTTTACCATAAAGAATTACGTCCAGTATTCCGTATCCGAACGTTTTGGAACGTCCTGTAGGTATACTAGAATAATGAAAGAAATCGATTGTTGTAAAAAAACCAAAATTTAAAAAAAATGGATTGGATTCTGTGAATAACGTATTCAATTTTACAAAATTACAAATGTAAAAATTAATATTACTTCGATTCCTTTCATCATTATATACGTATAAAAGTATCAAGATAAAGTCATCGAAAAGTGAATATCTTTACGAGATATTTCATATTTTATTTTGGCACATTTTGACTATAAAATATCTCGTAAACTATTCATTTTTTGGTAACTGTATATACAGGGTACCTTAATACTTTTATGTACAAAATAATATTATGAATTAATTGGTGTAAAAAAAACACATTATTGCTTTGCAAAAAAGACATGTAGTTGCATATTAGAAATTGCATAATTTTTTTGCAAAGCAACAATGTGTTTTTTTGGCACACTTTTTAATTCATCTTAATTATTATTCTGTACATAAACATATTTTCATTGTTGCAGTGACCTGAATTGTGGAACACTAAAAGTGGAACACTGAGTCTAGTTATAAAGTGTATGAAAGGCTTTCTAAAGAGAAACATCACAGAGATTCTCTTTCTAAGCACAAGACTCGTCATACATACAGTCATTCCGCATACGTGCAGTCTCTTAACGTTGAAGCATAAACGAAGAAATGGATATAAATATTATGCGCACCCTTTTCATTTTTAAATCAGTAAACGCCATATTAATGGGATTATCGGGCAATATCCTGGAACCTTATTTACCTGTATTGGTAAAACGTGTCTACCTCTATGGCAAATTTAGTGTAAGGACGCCTCACATAATAGCAACAAAGCTCGAAGTGCCAAAAAGGTAAATTAAAAAGTAACATGTATATTTTTTCACAAATATTAGATAATTGACTAATTTAATAATAATAATTTATATTGTTGAAGATATCAATCTTAAAATATCAAACTGTGTGTGTATTCTTTCAACTAATAATTCATTTTTAATTACTTTAAAAATTTTTTAGGTGGTTTGGACATTTTTATATTTTTATTGCACCAATACTAACTATTACTCTTTGCTTAGTTGTTTACAAATATCTTTATAATGCGAATATACCTGAAATTGTGTTTACATTGTTAGACACATTATTAGGAACCTCAAGAAAACCATTAAGTATGTCTTCTTTTAAATATTTCTTGAATATATTTACTGAATATATTTATTAATTCTATAATTATTAACATAAAGGTATAGTTAGATAATTATTTTTTTTTTAGTATCACCAGAAGATGCAATTCTGGCTTTTGTGATATATAATATACATATTTGGAAAAGGTTGTACGAGACATATTATGTTAATGTATTTAGTGGTCAAAAAGTCCATATATTCGTTTATTTAGTCGGACATATGCATTACATTGGACTAATACTGTGTATAATAGGCGAATCTGAAGGATTTGTTAAAGGTACATCTTAAATAATTTGCAATTATTAAGTTTATTACTTTCTCTTATATTAATATATACATGAGTGTATGTATGTCATTTTTTTTCGTAGGTTCGCATGCGAGTGTGAATCTGCACAAAGTGACAATTGTGAAACTAGTTTGTGCACTTATATGTTTATGGTCGACATATGTGCAATTAAAAATCAATTTTATTCTTGCAAATTTACGTAAAAATACGCATGGCGATGTTGTAACCCTTGAGTATAAAATACCATCTGATGGCCTATTTAAGTATATAGCAGGTCCATTGCAATTACAAGAGACACTTATATATTTAATGTTGTCTGTAATCCTTTGGCAAGCCTCTACATATCATTACGTTACTCTTTGGGTTGTATTAAATCAGGTAAGAAATAGAAATCAATAAAAAGCATATTTTTTTTTTTTTTTAGATAAAGGGAGAGGAAAAGTGAAGTATATAAATAATTCTTTTTAGGTGGAAAGTGCATTTTTGTCTCATCAGTGGTACCGTAAAACATTTAAAAATTATCCAAAAGAGAGGAAGATCATAATTCCTTATATATGGTAAAACTCTCCTATTAAAAAACTTATATAATTATAATTGATAGAAAACAATATTTAATAATTTTTATATTTATAATATACATATAAAATAATATGCATACTGAATAAACAGGTTTAATGAATCTTTGTCTTTATATATTAGTTTAAATACATATTTCCGTATACTACTTTTGTTTTATTGTATAATAGTATTAAACATGGATTTATTTGTATTACATACAGTGTAATGAATATGATACAACATTTATAACAATTATAACTCTTTACTCTTCATTTGTAAAAAAAATCCTAGTTTTATATCGAACTGCCAAATATTTTTTACTTAAATGAAGAACTCATGAAGATGTTTTTTCTACACCTATTTAATTACTTGAACAGTAAACTGAAACAGACAAAATTATTCTTCTCTAAGATACAAATATAATGACAATTCTTATAAACATTCAAGTATGAAGCATGATGATATTGAAATTTTTTTAATTTTTCAAATATTATCATGCTTCAAAATATTAAATTCATTTATAATAATACATTAAAGATAAAAGATTTACAAACCTATATGGATAGCCTTGAGCTTTGTTTCTAAATATTGATAGAAGAAGACTAAAGAAAATTGCGACTAATCCCGCACCTATCACAGCTAGTATTTTACGCTTCTTAATGTCTCCTTTACGAGCTGCAGCTTCAGTCATTAAAATCATTCCTAATACCACTGCTCCATCTTTTTATATGTAATTAAGGTCTATATCGCAAAATGTAAGAAACCCAGTTTACCTGTATCTTTAAATATGGGGCATTCCATGCCAAATCGACCTGGGTTTGATCCTCGACCTTTCGGATTTAGGGTGATAATTTTTTATTATTATTCCAACTCTCACATGCACTGATTTTTTTTCTAAAATAGATTTAGTTATAATTTTTTAAACCGACATATCGATAGCTACAATTTAAAAATCTGAAAAAATTCTCAAAAATCCTGTCAGATATCAAAATTTTTAAGCCTCTACACAAAGTGGGCCGGCGTTCGCTTCTAATTTTTTCGAGCTTTTTTCGAGTTAAAAAAAATATTGAAAAAAATTAGAAGCAGACGTCAGTCCACTGTAAGCTGTTGCTTGAACATTTTTATATACAACACAGGATTTTTGAGAATTTTTTCAGGTTTTTCCGACGTAATTTTTTTATTATAGAAAATTGCTTCGAAACTAAATCAATTTTATTAAAAAAATCTAAAAAAAAATCTGAGTGCATTTTAGAGTTGGAACAATAACATAAAAAATCGCCGACCAAATCGGAGGTCGAGGGTCAAACCCAAGTCATTTTGGCATGGAATGCCCCATATACCTATAGACTGTTTTTCATAAAGTAATTTCTGAATATACCAAAAGGATACTCATGACCATAACAATATAGGTTTCCACTATAAACTGTCCTTGAGAAGATCCATGAATATAAGCTACATTGCCATTTGGTGATTTATGAAAAAAAGGTGGTCCTCTGATATGATTCCACATTTGTCCAGAAGTCATATTTATGGCGAAGAACTGGAAACGAGTAAATTAGAAATATTTATTACAATGAAAAAAAAAGGAATCAAGAAAAAATATACTTACCAAAGCGCAGAATCCCCACAGATTTTTGTTGTAAATGAAGTCTAAGTTGTTACGTCTGAGATACAGGCCACCTCCTACAATAACTATGAGCATGCCTAATCCTACTGTACCAGAATAATTTGGTGGTCTAAATACTCTGATCTGTAATCGACAATAAAATCACAGTATTGCACAAATGTGGTCAAATAACAGACATGTTATTTCACAGATATCAGCGTCACTTTAATCCTATTTTAAAAAAGGCGTGTTAACTGAGTGAATTTCGTTTGTATCGAAAAATTGAAGCCTCTTTTCCGCGATGCCGATTGGTTATCTCGATGCGTTGTGTGCGAGTTATTACTTCGAGTTATTACTTCATTTGCAGCTGTCATTGTATATTTTGACAGTTGTGTGTATCATGGGTTAATAGTGTAATAGTAATAGGATAATGTTAAAGCTAAATAGCGCGCGCGAAGCGCGCGTCTGTAGTGTCTAGTATAACAAATGTGACATGAGGCAATGACTGTAACAGCATTACCTGAATATCTGTGCGTTCACCAATCCATTTCGCTATTGCTTCTGCACCAAATCCTACTCGCTGGATATCCATCGTATCGGCAGCTTTTGGTTTACCTTTGGGTGGAAAATGCATATATACTGGTGCAGTATTCAACTTCATCTATGATAAAAAAAGATTTCCGTATTAATTATGTCTTCTCACATCTTCTCCTTGTATTTTCTACTTACCAATCGAAAAACGTCGGATCCTTCGTCAAAATCGATAGAGGCGAAGAACAACTTGTTAGAGTACAACGGGGAATATCGGAAGGAATTAGCCACTATTGTAAATTCGTCGTTGGCATGCCTAAAATTACAATATAATTATTAAACACATCCATTTCCTCAACGGCGACTTGATCAAGTATAAACAGCTCACCTGCAAATCTGACATTGCCTTTGAGGCGCCATGGCGGTAAACATAACTATAACAGAATAATTCCTCGGAGGAGCTTTAATGTATTGTTTAAATTTCGAACCATTGAATTTCAGTACCGATTTCTTCATAGCCATCTCAGTCAGTTGCTGCACGCGCTCTGCCAAAGAGGTGCCTTGATTCTGCGAGAAAAGAATAACATTTCAGAGAGCCATTCTGGAAGCATATTGAGACTTACAATTAGCTGAAGTGGAGTAATAAATATAGATATTCGAGAAGCGCTCACGTTTTTCGTTCTGTATTGACAGACGACATAGCTTAAAACGGAAAGAAGGATCAGTGCGACGTGGAGCTTGTATCTCATTGTGAACCAGAGATTTGATACGCTGCGCGAAGATTCAACGGGACCGGGCACCTTACCGGCGACACATTAGCGGTCAGTGGCCACTGGTGATCGTGATCGAGCGAGGGCCACGATAAACACACTAGACGATGTGGACCCTGTTGGTCTGCCGGCTGCCGGGTCGGGGTAGGTACACGTGGCACTCGTCGCGCACGTACTCCGCGAATAGGCGGGCAAGCTCAATCGAGGTTGGGACTTTGGGACTCGGCGAGACACCAACAACGAATCAAACACGAGGAATCAGGAGAGTCAGGTTAGTCAGGAGCTGTCACTGAAATATATGATACTGAAAGTTGGAACCCTGGAACCTGGAACGAGCGCTAGGCCTGCCTGTGCGATATGAGAAAGAGCATGTCAAGGTGTCTGGAGCAGCGCGTTGTCCTTGTCTTTGGCTTGTTTGGTCTCCTTGATCTGATCGGCCTCATCGTCACTCCATCCTCCCCACTCTTGACTACGCTGTAGGCTAGACAAGGAGAAGAGAGGAACTTGGGATTTCTCTCTCATATCACTCGCCTACCGTCTTTTCCTCCTGCCTCCTGCCGCGTTTACAACACGCGTTTTCGGGCGCAAACGTCGCACGGCTGATTTTATCGACGGCCGACGCGGAGGGAGCGCATATGTATCGAGTGCACATTCTCGTGGCTCCGCGCTCATTGGCGCTTCGGTGGCGAATCGTCGCCGCGCTCGGGGTCAGTTAACCGCCGTTTCAAATTGAATGAAATAACCGATCCCGGATCCGGCCATCCGGCGAGGCAGAGTTGGGCAGAGTCGAGTGTCGAGTGTGAGGGATCGCTGGCTGGAAAGACGCAGTGTTTGGCGCGATCGAACGTGGTCCGCGTGGTTTTGTCTTCGCGCGAGCGGGAGGCGCACGCGAACGGAACGACGACAACGGGAACACCTGTGCAACGGTCGTTCGACAGCGGCTCCTGATCGCGCCGATCGCGCATATTCCGCTCCGCACCGGCGAACATCGCCCGGCAACGATTCTGTCGCGGCAAATCCGTCGGATCTCGTTCGTTGATTCCTGAGTACGCTGCACGGCAGGCAACTTCTACGTGCGTGAGCGCGCGCGACACGACGAAATGTCCTTCTCCAAGGCGAGGATACAGCGGTTCAACGAACTTGGAAGTGAGTTATTGTTTGTGTAGCGAGCACGCATATACTTACCTGTTGCACGTCACACCAATTCTCTGCTTCGTTGCCGATTTGTTTCCGCAGACCGCACCTCGGTGATCTCCTCGTTCGTCTCTAGAGTCTCTACGTGCCTGTGTTGCCGAGTGGTTTTGATGTATCTCCCGATTTTCGATTGCATCAGTACAAGTACTTACACACGACACACGTCTTTTTTTTTTACGTATTCATTGCACACTTATCGATTATGTGTGTAACTATAAATTGTATATACAGCCTGTGTTGTACTTATTATAAGTAGGCCTATTCTTTTTAGCTGCAAATGCTTTCACGGTTTATCTTTCCTCTCTTTCTTTTCACGTTGGAGAGAAACAGAAATGATGAACCGTGCAAGAAGATCTATTGTTGTAGCTTGTGAAATTTTGGAGTGGAGAAAAAGCTTTTGTCATAATGAAATTGAGCCAATACCTAGCGTTAATTACATAAATAAGGACAAACTTCCGCAACGAATTTCTGCAAAACAAGCTGAAGATTCAGTGGGATTTGGGATGTGTCCTAATATATTTATTGTTATTCGTTCCGCACAATTGCACGAGTGTGCTGTGTAGCTACGTAATGGCGGGAAAATCTTAACGCTCCGCATGAAACGTGGAGCTGGTGAAGCGTGGAGCTTTAACCGTCTCTCGCGCGCGCACGCACGCCACACACACAAATGCGTCTCGTGTATCTTGTATATCTCATATATACTTTCTACTGTGCTCTCGATAGTGTCAGCTTTTTCATTATAAATAAGCTTGTTCATTGTGTATCTTTTCGTTATAAAATGGTTATTCTACAGGAATTCATATTACTTTATTCCTATTAATTTTTTTATGATACTTTACATATTTATAATTTAAATCGGAAAATGGAAATAAATGATGAACAAAATCAATATAACTGCAAAGTGCTCATTTTTATAAAATATTCGTATCTCGTTTTCTCGTACCTTTTACCGTGCATTTTGTATTTCCGCAAATAAAATATAGGTATTTTTCAAATAATCGCAAGTAATAAATTCTTCCTCGTCGCATATATAAAACACACGCAACAATAATATTTATACATATATAATAAATAATTATTCTATTTAATTTCTTTTAATAATGTGAACAGATTTAGACAATTCCTTTATTATATGTATACGTGATAGATGAATAACTAAGTTAAATAAATATATTTATTTTCTATACATAATTTTAAATGCATTACAAACTTTTATACTTTTTTCAATTTTATTTTACCCAATTCAATTAAGACACAGTCCTCCGTATTTTACATTTGAAATTAGGAAGATAGGATATTTGTATTTAGTATTTTAGTACGCAAAAATAATATAAGCGTTTGTTTGTAATTATAATTATAATTGTAATTATAATTAACCCTCAACCCCTGCTCTTGTTTTCGACCAACGTAACTCCTGTCTATGGGTCGTTCGTGTTCTGAGCTTATTAAATGACTTCAAAAATGTTTTAAAAATCTGAAAAAATTTATAGAATGTCTTTGAACCTTATAGAATACGAAACAATATTTTAGAACAATAAAAAAATTGTAAATAACTGTTTAAACAAATAAACTCGGGAAAAAATCGCTAAAAAAACGTAAAAAATAAAAAAATCCTTTTTGGTTGAAATTGACGTAAAATAAAAAAAATTTTTTTAAATAGGAGTTAAATAGTTGAGTTTCAAGATATTACAGGTAATTTTGGCCTGACACAAATGACTCATGGATAGGGGCTGATGGTTAATACAATTAATGAAGTGTAAGACCAACAATAAAATACCAAAATTAAAAAAGAAATGTAAAATCCAACCCTAGAATAGTATTTCGTGTATAACACAAATTTTAGGAACGGATATTCGCGTTCCTGTCTTTCATCTCATACTTTTCTCAATTACATATATTTTTATCAGTTACCAATCACTAAATTACTTTATTATGGATGCTTCTCGAGGTTTTTTTTTTATGTATACGATGATTGTCAAAACTACGCGACCACCAATCCGTTTTTATCCTTTAGTAACAT